>KV921130.1:1776-20811 GCA_002081555.1 Protostelium mycophagum | reverse complement strand
CCAAGCAAAAATTTGACGAAAACCAAGCAAAAATTTGACGAAAACCAAGAGAAAACTCGATGAAAACCAAGAGAAAACTGAGCAAAAACAGAGAGAAAACTGAGCGAAAACTCAGACAATAAAACAAATAATGGTTCAGTTTTCAAAATTATTTTTATTTTTGAAAATACAAAGTTCAAAAATAATTTTGAAAGCAATTATTTTTTTATAATCCCGGTAAGCGACGTGATCATTGCGGTAAGCGATTGTCACCCCGGTAACCACCTTATTCGCGTTCCGTACCGGGATTGTTGAAAAATTATTTGCTTCAAACGATAATTTTGAAATTGGTACAAATCCGTGTCCGCCGGGTAATATGTTCCACAAAACATCACATTTGACTCAACTGTTCCACATATTGTTCTGCTCTAATCCTGGACCGTTCCATGTACAACTGCAACGATCAATACTTATGCTACACGATCACCCACCTCCTTTTCTTCCTGAGGCAGGTTCTTGAACTTCTGGATGAAGTATTGGCCTGCACTTGATTATTGACACCATCTCAAAATGTTCTACTAACTCAATTCCCTCTCGGTCATCTCTGGGTGGGTAGTACGCACATCATCCTGGTGATCGAGAATGTATAGAATGTATGCAGAAGGAGACTTCTCTATTTTCTTATATGTGCATGCTTGAGTCGCTTCAGGGAGCTCTACGGTGGTTGTTCTCTCCACAACATCGGGCATCTGAGCAAATCCACGCTGCAGACATCAGGTGTTCCAGATTGTGAGGGTATCTCACCTGGTGCGGCTCTATGTCGAAGAAGGGATCTTGTGCAGACATGCTCTCTCAAATTTTTGTTGTTTTGAGAATTGGGTAAGTACGTACGGCCAACAAACGCAAGAACACGGGTCATCCAAGGACCGAATGTCTGCTGTATTGTTATTACTACTCTTTAAAATTGCGGCGATTTTGTCAGTAGGTAAGTAGTATTTGGTGCAAGCAGTGCCTCTCTTTACTGTTTTACAGATGTGTAACATGGCTCAAAATAAATGAGAACCACAGCCTCTATCGAACCAACAAATGCGCATTTGTTGTGATTGAATCGCAGAACAGCCTGTTTGTCCGCGACTCTCGAATTTGTGTGCATCCCGTGTTTTTCGGAGATATCTTGCATTGGATTTCATTGAAGTGTCACCTATAAGCATCGTATCTGAGATCACATCGCCCCTGCGAAAGACAAAAACTGAGTATGCATAGAGCATGCCTGCTCATTTCTCTATTCGTGACAACCATCTGTTTAACGACTATAAATGTGGGACCGTCAGATGACATTCAGAGCGGTGAGCGCAAGCATTCTATATGAAGATTCGCTCACCATGTCAAGTGTTGAACACAGCTCTATCGACAGAGAAAGAGAGTCTTACCTTAAATTTTACCAGCCAAAAATACATGCAACAAGCCAACATATTCGTCAGCAATGCGCCAGCCAATATTTATTTCAGAGCAAACATGGCCGTCTTCGCTGCCCTCACATTCGAGTTTGATCGAGTGTCAAATGTCATTTTTTCAGGTGATCATCAGATCACTGGAGATGTTAAGACTTGGCAGGCATATTTTTTGCGTCGAAAAATACCCAGACGCTGATCACGATGAGCATCTCTGGTGATTTAAGAATTAGTGGTTGTATGTTTAGTAACATTCGATCCACTGTTATATCGACAAACCAAGTTCAATCCTTATTTATAGATAACACAACCTTTTCTAGTGTCGGAAACTCCGGTAATACATCTTTTATTAAATTTATATTAAAGACAAAATTGATCGAGATCAGCACAAACACCATGTATAGTAACACAAGGATTCACAGACACAATAAGCTTCACAAACTCAATCTTTACGACGCTATCATCCTCCATCTTAATCCAATCGACGACTTATTTCATCAACTTTGTGAATGTCATTCTTCAAAACAGTAGAGAAATGAATTCCTCTGAAGGCATTATCAACATCTACACACCCTCATGCACCAATTTAACAGTCTTTAATTCAACTTTCAGTAATAATTTAGGTGATGGCTCGATCAATTTTCATGATGTCTGAAGACGGCAGGTTCTATGGGTGTGTTCAATATTAAATATGGTTCATATAACAGTATACATTTTGATTCTAGCAACTTCTCAATAAACAGAGGCTTCAGTGACCTTTTCATAGATGGGTAAGAAGTCCTCTTCAAAAATATATTATGAAATTCAGCAATAATTTTCCGGCTGATTGTAGATAGATCCGTGACTACAACGAGTCTTCGATTTTCCCGCCTCAGATTTGTTGGTAGTCAACAAGGGACGAGGCAGCCCAGCTCTATGGACCAACTACAATCCACCATTTTATTCATATGTGGGAACCACAATATAATACAAGTCACGGATTCTCTGGTGCAGAGCTGCTTGATGGGTCTTGACGCGGCATTTTTGGCCATTTCGCAATACAACAACATGTGAGTCAGATTTCCTCGAGATTTCCAATGATGACCGTTGTAGTGGGGCCAACGTGGCGACGCTCGTTGTAAACAATACTATTATTCAGAATAATCAGTTGGAGCCGATCTCCTTAGACGGTGCAATATTAGGAAATGCTGTCATAAATAATTCACTCTTTCTATTCAACTCTGCCACATCTGCGCGCAGGAAGATCGGAGGTGATCATTGTAGATGGCGATGACGTCATCATGACACTTTTGACACGGGTGTAGGTGCCATGACAATAACTGCAGGAAGTGTTTTGACCTTATTAATTGTGGAATCCTCGACGATATCTTTCAACTCTGGTTTTTGTGGAGGCATTTATGCAGGGGGAACAATTGATAATGTTTCCATCAACCAGCTGAATGCCATCTACAACAGAGCCACTAGTATCAGCGGGGGCAATGGAGGTGAATTCCCCGGAAATCGGCTGAAATTTCACTGAGATTTCTAGGGGCTCTTTCGTTCCAAGGAACGAATAATCCCATCGTTCAGGTTTCCTCGAGCTCATTTTATTCCAATACGGCAGAATTCGTCGGTGGTGCGATTTATATCCGAAATTTCGGAGTTAACTCGACCATCTACAACACCACATTCGCGTTCAATTCTGTCTCCAACACCACCTCAGGGATGGGCGGTGCAATTTTCGTGGACAACTCCGCCGTAAAATCTCGAATTTTCATTACAATGCGACCATAACTTTACGCAGAATATTTTCAATATAAATGACTGCGAGATGAGGGGCAATACCGCCCCCTCTGGCTCGGCTCTTTACATCAACTCAGGACTCTTTATGGCCGATTCAGACTTCGAAAACCAACCCCCAAACCAAGTTGTCATTTTCACGAGCGGTCCCGGGTTCGAATTCGTCAACATTGATTTTTTGGACCAATTGAATGACGTGAGTGACATTGGAATTCCTATATATAGAACGTGTTGAGAGAAATCAGAACGAATTTATGATCGTCTCTATACCTACATCTACTGGTTCCAACATCTTCAATTTCACCAATTGTAACCTGTCGCTGTCATGGAAACACCAAGTTCAAGAAGGTTATCCCATAAGTACGTAACTCGAAATTTCATGTGATTTTCACTGAATCTTCAGCGAATTACACGATAAGTGGGTGCAACGTGGCCCCAGAACTCGACAATTCCACCCTGGAAATCATGTCGACAATCCAGTCACTGTACATTTCAAACAACCAGCTGGAGGGGATCGACCCCGATCTATTTCGGGAACTTATCGGGCTTGTATATCTGTCACTTAACGGGGACGGTTTGAGTCAGGCACCCTTCAACAATGAATCTCAACTGTCAAATCTGATCTATCTAGATCTCGGAAATAATCTGGTATGACATCATCAGACATCATGAGTTTTGTACGAAATTTCTGAGAAAAGTCAGATCGAGGACGACACGTTCTTCGAGTTGGTTCCAAACTTGACGACATTGATACTGCGACAAAATTTATTCTTTGATTTTGGTGGGCTCGGGTCCTTGCCAAATTTAGAATATTTCGATGGATCGAGTAATTATTACACTGGCTCTCTACAACCCTGGTCCACATCACAGAGATTGAAGGTGACTCATTCCTCCGATTATCTTTCGTCTTTTTTATGGAGAAAAAATCCATCCCGCCAGAATTTTGGCTCATCTACAATTCTCTTGGGGTCAAAAATAATGAGAGAAGGTACTCATACTAGACAACAACATGGTGACAGGAACACTGGAGCCTCTGACACCTCTATCTTCCCTCACGCACCTGTCTCTCGCGGATAACAACGTAAACGGAACGATTCTACAACTCGCCAATCTAGGAGGACTGCAAGATTTATCTATCATTAATCTGAGCAATAATGATCTGGGGGGTCCAATTCCGCCCGTTTTTTCGGACCTCTACAACCTGACAAATATGAATGTTTCGGGGAATTCTTTGACAGGGAATATAGACTCCCTGAGAAGCTTGACAAGGCTGACTTCTTTGGATATAAGTAATAATCAGGTGAAATTTCACTAAAAATTCATTTTTCTCTTGCAGGTTGTGTTTTATTGTTCTGACGGGTTGTAGTTGAATGGATCTCTAGCTGCTCTGGGAACACTTCTAGATCTACGAACATTACGGGTCTCGAGAAATGATTTTTCAGACATTGAATCCTTGTCCTTCACAAACTTACGAAAACTGACAACTATCGCAATCGATCGCAACGACATCGCAGGGCCACTACCTCCTGTAACTTTTCTCCGATTTTTTTGGATTTTCTGACCTGACTCGTTGTAGACGTTCGCATTATTGGTGAATCTAAGGACAGCAGATATGAGTTATAATGAGATCACAAGTGTGGGGTCTTCTTTGGGAAATTTGACGATGCTCATGTCACTAAACGTCAATAATAATCTGCTGACTGCTGATGACGTGTCATATATCTCCGGTTTGTCGTCACTACAGGTAATTTCCACGAAATTCCGAGCTGACGATATTACAGAGCCTGTCCATAAACAATAACCGGTTGAACACAAATTTGGATAGTTTCACTACTCTTACGCAATTAACATTTCTGAATGCGTCCAATTGCAACCTTTTTGGAACGATCCCTTCGTCCATTTCAAATTTGAAAAAACTGCAGGTGACGTCATCCTGAAAAGTCAGACCTGATCGTTGTAGACGCTCGATATTCGTTTCAATAATATCGGTGGGAGCATCCCCTCCTCCTTTGCAAATTTGACATCCCTCAACACTTTTTTGGCCTCCAATAATGTCTTGAACGGTTCGTGAATACTTTCTGCTTTTAATTTAATTTTTGGTTCAATTCCCATAATAATTCTGAAAAACAGGTACAATAGATTCGTTGACAACTCTCAAATTGAGGAGTTGCAACCTCAGCCAGAATGATTTTGTGTGCCCTGTGAATGCAATTGTCTACAAATTATGTAGTGCAGTGTGTACACCAGTGGGTGGAAGTGTCACGGGTGAGTGATGACGTCATCGTGACATGTTTTTGACATTCTTGACATTCTTGACAGCACAGTTCACCATAAGTGGAAATTCATCTACATTTAATCAGACTTATTTCGTGAACACTTTGGCTGTCCTTGCTGGTGGCATCACACCCAACCGGTAAGATTTTTTTTGACTTACAATTATTAACGATCATTAATACTATAACATTGTGCATCAATGAAGCCGCACCAAGATATTGATAAAAGCCATGCTTTTGAAATATTGCAAAATGCTGATGAAAGTAGAACTACGGTTCTGAATGTTACGTCCGGTGGAGGCACAAACACAATCCTCGTCAATGTGGAAGTCGGCCCACCCATTCCCACTTCTCCGAACGAACGTAAGTGTTG
This sequence comes from Protostelium mycophagum, assembly GCA_002081555.1. Lineage (NCBI taxonomy): Eukaryota > Evosea > Variosea > Protosteliida > Protosteliaceae > Protostelium > Protostelium mycophagum. The sequence continues at coordinate 14,956 of KV921130.1, read as the reverse complement.
CACTCTCATCTCATGTGACGTGATCACTCATTGTCATATGACGTCATCGCTCACTGTCATCAGCATCTGCCGAAGGTGTCATTGCCGAATGGGCGAGCACGTCACTCAATACTTGGAATCAAAATAACATCTCCTTCGTTAGTGTGGTATCCCCGATACCCATCCCGTCTACAACAACCATTCCCACAGACATACTCGAGAGTCTACAATCAGGAGGTTTTCCAACCATTGTCATCATTGCGATCTCGATCGGTGGATTCATCATATTATGTATAGTTCCCGCTATTGCAATATACTTCATTGTGAGAAACAAGAGAAAGCACAAGAGGAGGTGGGTTCGTTGTAGTTTGTTGTGACGTCACGAGGGGTTTCTGATGGTGTGGTAGGAGAGCCGTTCTTCTGAAAGATCTACAATTGGATGACATAAAAATCATATGCGAGATTGGCGCTGGTCATTTTGGCAGAGTCTACAAGGGCATCTGGTGAGATGTTCACTTTTTATCACCTTGAAATTCCCAGAAATATTGAAAATAACAGGCAAGGAACCCCAGTCGCACTGAAATCTCTAATCGGTGGCACAGAAGAAGATCTCAAGAAATTCCGCGCTGAGATTCTTCTCCTTCAGTACGTACATCTACATCGTTGTAGACGCTCAAAATTTCCAGTAAACTGAACCATCCCAACATTGTGAGATTGCTTGGATTATTCAAAGGGGCCGAGGGAAATCTAATGGTGTTGGAATACGCAGAGAACGGCGCAATGGAGGACTTTCTACAACGTTGTAGAGGAGATCTTAGCGATAATGACCTTCTTCGGCTGGCATTTGATTGCTGCAAAGGAATGGTATATTTGCAGAGTAAAAAGATTGTACACAGAGATCTCGCCTCGAGAAACGTCTTGATCGATGGTGCAAAGCACGCCAAAGTAAGTGTTGTAGATTGTGTCAGAATGATGTATTGATTGGTTGTAGATCAGCGACTTTGGGTTGAGTAGAGAGGATGAGTACACTGCCAATAGTAAACAGATCCCGATAAGATGGACGGCACCAGAGGTGATTCAACATGGAAGGAGTAATGATCAATCTGATGTGTGGAGTTGTAAGTCACATTCTAATGTCATCTGTAAAACTGAGTGAACTCAGATGGAATTGTCATGTGGGAGATCTTTTCACTTGGAGCACGTAAGTCATGTGCATTTACAAAGATTCGAACTCATCGACATAGGTCCATATCCAGGCATGAGCAACAAAGAATGCATAGAGAGTGTGAGAGAGGGATACCGCTTGGAGAAGCCAGCGAGATGTTCTGAACAATGTTACCGCATCATGAGAAAGTGCTGGGACAAAGACCCTTCCAAGTCTGTCTTTCTCATTTTGTTATGGCATGAAATCACGAAATAAGCAAGTGGAGATATTAATCTTTTCTAGACGACCCAAGTTTATGGCTATCTACGAGGAGCTTCTGCAGAGTCATCCAGAGGCCTTATCACAAGAGGAGAAGTTCCACATGGAGGATGAATCAACAACGGACTCACCCATGTATGATGCCGATACACCGGACATGGCTGGCGGCAGATTTGATCCGAGGTACTCCTTCTCCCCAAGCTTGAAGAGGTCGATGACGAGTGGGCATACCATCATCAGTCCTTCTGAGGTGTCATCAACCTTGATGGACTCTGATACAGATGTGGAAATGGTCGATCAGAGGATTTCGCAAATGGACATTCTGTACGGGGAGACAAACACAGATGATATTTTGTATGCAGAGAAGGATGGGTCGAGCGCGGAGAGAGAAGCTTTTCAAGTATAAAGAGACGAAGAGGATCTACTTGTCATCTTTATTGTCATACAATGCTGTGATCACAAAGAAGGAAAAGAGTGGGTTTAGTTCTGTAGATGTTAATCACTTACGTTGTGGATTACCTCATGCGAAATCCAGTTTTCTCTAATGAACAGACGAGTGGGTGCTTTCGGTGCCGTAATGCTAGGAGCTGCTGTGTTATTTAAAATCAATTCTCCGGCAAGAGCCATGTCCACCACTGTCAACAGATCATCTAATTTAAAACTGCTGACACACTCATCCAATATTCCACACCCTGAAAAAGCATACAAAGGAGGAGAAGATGGTATTCTTGAAACTTGTGTAAATTTTTGATTTAATTAGGATTTTATGTGGGTGATAATGGACTCACCATTGGTGTTGCTGATGGTGTTGGTGGTTGGGCAGAGAGTGGAATCGATCCTGGAAAATACTCAAAGTCTTTCATGAAGTGGGCGAAGGACTTGGCTGATAATGGCCAAAAGGTAATAGACGGTCAAACATGACTCTTTCTTCTGTGAAATGACTTGAAGAATGACAAATCTAGCACGAACCAATGGAGATAATGCAGTTTGCCTACGACAAATGCAAGAAAATAATTGGTAGTTCTACAGCCTGCATACTCGTTCTGAAACCAGAGGAAACCAAAGTCACGTGAGTGCATCAAATATTATCCCCTTCTCATGACGTCAGAGCTGCAAATTTGGGTGACAGCGGTTGGATGTTGATCAGAGAAGGCCAAGTGATATATAAATCTATGGAACAGGTACCACTGTCATTTCCTTCTCATTTTATTTTTCTGATGTCTTCAGACTAAAGGATTCAATTTTCCATTTCAACTTGGGACGGGGTCGCCATTCTCTCCCAGAGATTCTTCTGTCATTTCAAAAGGTGAATTTGGCGCCAAAACATTATATTCAAAAAATTGATCGTCGCAGACGTGATGGAGGGAGATTTTGTGGTGATGGGATCAGATGGACTTTTCGACAATATGTTTAATGAAGAGATATTATTTTCCCTCGAGTCAGCCCTCGCCCAAGCACTGGGAGAGAAAGCTCCGACCATGTGTACAGCCACGAATCACGGCAAGCGCCCCGTTGATGACTTGTTGACGCGCTATAAGGTGGAGAACAGCCTCATGACTGGAAATTTGGAGAAGGTCACGCAGGTCATGAAATCAAACAAAGTCAATTTTGCAGAGGTGATTTTTATCCTATATATAAATTCAATTTAAAATCCAAAAAGATTTCTGTTTGTATATTTTATTTCGTTTGATTTATTTTTGAAAATACAGCAAATTAATAAATGAACAGGCGATCGCGAAACAAGCAATGGCCAACGGGCATTCAAAAACTATGATGACACCCTTCGCCAAATCCGCTTTAGAGCACGGTTATAAATTCCTCGCACCAGGCGGGAAACTCGATGACGTCACCGTGATCGTATCCATGGTCACAAAATCCACCCCAAAGAGCAGTTTATAAATTACGTTTGTGGATCTATTTTTGGATTTCCTGTGTTTTCTGCATTGTTGGTTCGTACAGACGCGAAGACGATGTTTTGTGATTCCAATTTCCCTCGGCATCAGAAAACCAACAAGTGCTTTGGCCGACTAAAAGTCCCAACACCAGGTCTATATTTAGCAGTTTTGTCTGTGACACGAATTCTAGGATCAAAGAAAATACGAAGTACATCAAACGAAGCCTGAACGGATTCCAACGGTCAAGTGTCAAGCATGTCCAAATTAATTTCTTCGCGGTAGATGACGAGGGAAACGTACACACTGTCGGAGAAGCTTTCAAGACTCTGAGACAAGCCTTGAAAAGTGCGGAAGAACAGAAGACAACGAACGAGACTCTCAACACACCCGATGGACAGATACTTTAGACGACCACTGAGAAGATCAGGAGAGGTCTTCTTCAGCATGAGAATCACACACAACAGAGAGGCAGATGTCAGCCCAAGACTGAGTCTAAGCTCATTCAGCACCGACGGGAACAACCAAAAGGATTCGTGACATCCTCACCATGGTGACAATGATTATATAAAAACTGTTGTACATTGAATTGAAATCACCAGTCTGGTTGTAGACTGTCAGGGAATCTGATGCGTAATTTCATAATTAATTAATATCTGTTTCCATACCTCCAACCTCCGGAAGGAAGGCAACCATTGCCAAGGTTTCATTTCCTGGCGTTGGCCGTTAATTAAACACTATTGAGCTGTCAGTATTGTGCACTTTGCTCGATCTTGGATCGATGTGGCATCTGGGTTTCTCAAGGTGACACATTTGTGTCGCGAAGTAGCTTCCATGATCTCGTTCAACTCCACAACAACAGCTTAGCTTTTGCAAATCTGTGTAGCATAAACCAATGTGCTCTGACCGCAAGGGGACTTCGAGTGCACCGGTGCAATCTTCTGAATTGATAGGGACGCATGTAGATGATAATTAATACGAAGATCAGGGGCTGGGGAGTACCCATCAAAATCTTCCATTTGATGGGGATTAAAGGATTTTGATACATGACGTGGCTACCTCATACCGCGCATCCAAACAATAATTCTCGTCAGTTACCGTATCATGAAGGAGAGGAGGTAACCTGGTCTCGGAGGATCGTTTTTGATACAATTCCAATATACATCTCAATTCGCGGGGCAGAACACATGGACATACTCTCTTCAGAAATCAGAAAGGCTCTACTCAAAAAGTCAGACCGCGTCTTGTCTCCGAGGAACCGCCTAAGAAGAGACAGGTCGAGAGAGGAAGTGAACAACCCCCAGACCTTCGCCTCTTGCGTCGACAGCCTCGAAAAAGTGAGCTCAAAAAGGAGGAGATTCTTGAAGAAAGAAAGGCTGGAATCCTTGAGATTGAGAGCAGAGTCGGCACTAGAGGTAAGATAAAACGTCGACACAAAGGGATTGGTACTAATATTCACTAGGAGGGTTGGGTAGCAAATATCGAATCCCAGACAACAAGGTGCCTCGATCTAGAGATGAGCATGATCTTCGAGGTCAATGAATTTTGATGAGCACTGGAAACAAAGTGGACAAATGAAGATGTAATTATATTTGCCTAAAGCCATTCGGCCGAAGTGCATAATAAATAAGATGGTGTGATTCACTTTATTTTGGGGGGTGTTGTAGAGATCTAACATTGTCGCGGATCGTACTTCCTCCGTCATGTGTTGATGACAGTGCAATCTCTTTGGATGGGTTCACACCCAACATGATCACATCAATAATAATAAGATTAACATCTAACATTTATTTAGATGACCTCCTCGGGATCATCTTTAACCCAGCCGTATCTGCATCATTTTCAGAAATCTCTTCACAACGTGATGAACAATGACTCTGAGATCTTCATGTCACCTTTTTCCCTTGCCAAGTGAATTTAAAGATTTCATGTGTTCTTCGGTGAGCTCAAAATCCCAAATATCAATATTCTCTTTCAGGTGCGCTTCGCTCTGCACTCATTCAACAACATCCTTATGACGGATTTGGACTTCCGAAAATCACGGTCAGGTTCCATAGCGTGGTTTCTACGGTATCTACCGCGCCTTTTTGAATGTACAGATTCGTCATAATTTCATCCAGCTTTGCCGTAGAACCTTGCATACAAACCGAAAATGTAAATGCCTTACTGTTGAGCACGGAATGACAACAGCACCATGCTGCACACACCATCGTAACAGAACCTGATACATCATGAATAATCATCGTAACTTTATGTACATTACAATCATTTCGTACCTGTGCTGGGGATTTCCCGACCTCCTCTGCAATGCTCAAAACCTAAGAAGAATCAATTTTCTTGAAAATTGGATGGAACTTACCTCCTTGCATTGCAGAAGGGTCTTATCACCTTGACCCAAAGAGCTGTACGCCATGACGGCTATTCCTTCTTCCTTGCAGTAGCTATTTGAAATTCAGAATTTTAAAATCGCGGTCGTACTCACTCGAGTAGATCCAATTGGTCTAAATATGGGTGTAATTCGATCTGGTTGACTGCAGGAGTAATCCCAGTGTTCTCCTGCTTGTCCTAAGCATACTGTTGTTTGTGGGCTTTGCCTCAGTGTTCACGTGCAGAAGAAATTACCTTGAGGTGTTTTAAATGTTTGATGGTGAAGTTGCTGACACCGATGGCCCTCACTTTCCCCTCTTGTTGCATCTCAGACATCGCTTTCATCGTCTGTAACCTCGTCTCTGGGGTCCAATCTTGCGGGACCTGAAGGTGTCATCTCGACACTTGTGGTGTGTGTACATACCTGATACCCCTTGAACCTGTGCTTCCCTGGGCCTGGCCAGTGTAAAAGCCAGAGATCAATTTTTCTGCCACCAAGCAGCCTCTGAGAGCTTCTAAAATGCTTCTCCACAACAGTTCTGTCGCCCTGAATTGATTAGTAACGCTCTCATTTCTTCTTACGGCATGAAAGACATTGTTACCTGATGTGAGCGCCACAACTTTGTGGTTATGAACACGTCGCACTCGGTTTTGTCGAGGAAAGCGCCAATCTGTCTTTCATTATCGTATACTGAGGCAGTATCCAGCATTGGGTACCCATTATTCAATGCAAGTTTCAGAGGTTTCTCCACCTACAATCTTCAGATGATAAAATCGAATAGGTTCATCACAATCTGTTTTTTAAGACGATAAGTCCCGATTCCAATACATGGGATTGTCATTCCCGTCTCACAAGAGTGCTGAGTGTTTCAGAAGCATCTAAGTAAGATCACTGAACCTGCAGAGCGAGGTGGGGTAGATCTGATTCTGTTTCCTTCTTTCTTTTTGACCTTGTCCCATCTTCTGTTTCTTCTGCCTTTCTCTTTGTGATGTACTTGTCCATCTCGTGTTGTTTTGTGATTATTTTTGCCAATTGTGACTGTCACGTGACAGTGGACATTTCAATTTCACCACAAGGCACATCAACACAGAAATATGGTCCTTCTTAGGCTCTCAAAATTCCTTCTACTTTAGCTTGGAAATATTCTCAAAATTTGTGGGAGTAAAAATGATACGATGATCTCTACATTTTATCTCTTACGCAGAAGAGTTCTTTTGCACTTGTGATTGCAACTCTTGTTGTCTGGCATTATCAATGGCCTGAATCGTTCAGTCTTTTCCTCGTAACATTTTAAAATCACCTTCTTTCTTTCTCTTGTTGCAGAGAATCTTCTTACGCTCTGATAGGCAAGATTTCCGGTAAGAAGGACTGTAGAACCAGCGAGGACAGTCACGGTTGCTCTGAAGAGGAGATCAAGTGCTCTCATTTGATGGGATTAGAAAAATGTAATGAGATACGGATCAAATCACATCGGCACAAGATATTGAGACAATCTACAATTTCGGATTTGAGTCACTGGACAATCACCAACAGTTCTTATATGTGAGTTATAGAGGTTCCATATGTTCTTCATTGTGCAGGGACAAGATCGTGCAGGACTTTGTCAAAATTGTTCCGTTGTCCTTGTAGGGCGTATCTTCTTACGTACATATTTTATTTCCCTCGCTCCACACAGCACAGAAAATGGAGTTTGATGAGAGTGAGGAAGACCGCAAAATGCTGCTGCGAAAGAAGCCACAGCGCTCTCTCTCCGATATTTGGAAGCAAGCCTGGAATGAACTTGATGTGAACGATGGTAAGCCTTTCGAATCTGTATCCGAATTCACCTTCAAAAGAGAGCGAAACTATTGCTCAAGAAGCTCATCTACAGCTGTTACTGGATCAGTTGGAGGCCAAAAGACCCTCTGTAGCTCCAGTATTCAGAAATGATGACGATCATCCAAAATTTCAAAATTATGACGGCCCAGTGTGGCCAAAGGGCACCAAAATGAAACTCTCTTTCATCATAGACATGATCAATTACTTCAAGGTGAGTCGCGAAATGATACACGGCAAATTTTCCACCTTCTGGTGCCTGTCATTTGTGGCTCTCATTTTGAGGTGACAGCTGTCTTACGTTCCATTCAACCCTCTGGCTCTTAAGACGTCTATGACTGCACAATTTTTCGTGTGTGGCAGTGCATTATCCTCTAAAAAGAATTTCCATCAACAGATCCTCACATAACAAGGTCGGTGGAGTATTGCATTACTCCTCTGCGTACCGGATAATAGAACAGGCCGCAAGGATGTTTGATTCATGTGATAATGTGGTGTACCATAACACACCCACCAATACGAGATTCACCGTCGTGGGGGACCTGCATGGACAATTCGTCGATCTATTGACCATTTTTCACGAGAACGGGATGCCCACAGAGACCAACGGTTATCTGTGAGTCAGTGTATATACGAAATTTCCAAGAATATTTTTTCATTGTAGACGACGAGAATTTCACGATTTTCTGATAAAGAACAGATTTAATGGGGACTTTGTGGATAGAGGAAAGAGGGGGCTTGAAGTGATTTTAGTTCTATATTCATTCAAATTATTATATCCTGACCATGTCTTCCTCAACCGTGGAAATCACGAGCAGAGGCATATCAATCTCAAATATGGCTTCGAGGACCAGGTTTGACATTTTATTAATCATACAAATTTTATTTAAAATTCAAGGAAAAAACGACAAATAACGTCGGAAGAATCTGTGAATTTTACCAGAAAATTCACGAAAAATTCAGGTCAGGGTGAAATACGACGCGGCAATGTTCGATTTGATACAGCTCTCCTTCAGGACTCTTCCTTTAGCTTGTATTTTAGACCAAAAGATATTTATCTTGCACGGTGGTTTATTTTCTACTCCCATGATGACCATAGAGGACCTGCAGAGGTGAAAATCCACATGAATTTTCGTCGAAATTTCTGAGGATGCTATTTTCGAGTGTCTTGATTGTTTGCCAATGTAAATGTGAATAAATACAGGTCTATCAGGAAGATAGACATACCAGGAGGCGCAAGAGACGAAACACAAAGGACCTTAGAGGAGGTAATTACGTCGCATTATACTTGTCAGAAGAATATACTGGCTTTTTAACAGGAGATGTCAAGTATTTTGGACATCTTTGCCATAAAAATTAACAAACATGTTGAGAGTTCTGACAAATGTGATGCAGGTATTGTGGAGTGATCCCAGGCATGATAGTGGCTGGGTGAGATCGAACCGAGGGGCGGGAATCAACTTTGGACCTGACGTCACAAAGACCTTCCTGCAGGTATATTTATTTTTATTAAACGATTTACGTCACTTTTCACAAAATACCAAATTCTGTGTTATTTTATTATTTAAATAATTTCTGAAGATATTTAAATGAACAGAATAATAACCTCGAAATTGTGATACGGTCACACGAGATGAAAGAAGAAGGGTGGTCTAGGATACACGACAAGAGGCTCATCACCGTCTTCTCTGCCTCTAATTACTGCAGAGCAAATGAGAACAAGGGAGCATATGTAGTCATCACTCCAAAGGAAAAGGAAGGCAGTTATAATGAGGTGAGATATTCGTATTTTAAATTTTATTTTGGGCGGGATAATCGCATTCGAAAAGAAATTTGGGATGATTGATCACTGTCTCGTTGTAGATACACGAAAATTCTAAAAATGGCAGCTTCCTCCTCTTAGCGGAATGTCACAGAAGATGAATTCAGGGTTTAGCCATGAGTACACTTTCTATACTTACTCGGCCGACAACAAAGTCGACTATGCCGTCTCCGGAAAACGCACTGGAACTTTCGAGAGGTGATTCAGAGGAATTTCGATGAAATTTCGTGTGAAATCGAATGACAGACGTGATGACGAATTGTAGATGCCAACATCAGACGATTAAGAGGTTGAGAGAGAAGATTTATGAAAACAGACACGATCTCCTCTCTTGCTTCACCAGGTTGGTTCCATGAAATTTATTATTATATTCATTATTATATTATTATATTATTGTATCCTACTTATACCAACATTTTATCTTATTTTATCATAAAAATAATACACATCTTTGAAAAAATATAGATTTTGAAAAAATAAAAATAAACTTGGATCCATTATAAAAAAGGGTTTAGGGGTTAGATCCTTTTTATAACTGCCATTTTTATTTTTATTATCATGAAATCTTTAAAAAAATGAAATTTGAATAAATAAATCTAAGAGATGTAGAATGGATATGGACAAGGATGGAAGGATAAATACCGAGGAATGGGCCAATACATTAGACAGTGTTCTGCAGCTGACCATGCCTTGGAGGGAGATGCAGGAGCATTTAGTGGGCGAATCACCTATCAATTACATGAGATTCGTGGAGAGGTTTAAGATCGAGTCCTCGTGAGTGCACCTTTTTTGTATTATTTTAGAATTGAAATTTTATTTGAAATTCAAATTTGTGAATCTTGATTGTTTTTGTTTCAAAAAGACTGTTGGTAATTTTGTACAAATGAGTTCGATTAAAACTGAGTGAAATTTCAGTGGACTTTCCAAGAGCTGGGCGGATGGATTGATACACAAGATTTGCGCAAAGATGTACGAATCTAGTGGAGATCTGCAGAAGGAGTTCCAAAAGTTTGACACGAATTGTGACGGTAGATTGACGTACGATGAGATCGTGGAGGCTTTCCAATCCAGAGATTTCGGTGAATTTCATCCACCCAATCCATTCTATTTCGAAAAAACAGTATCATGTGAATGTATATAAATAGAATGAATATTATTTGTCGATGATAATAATTCTAAATCATGTTTAGGATTAAATAATGATCAATTATATGATTTCATGAGGTTGATGGACACGGACCAGTCTGGAAGTATTGATATCTACGAGTTTTTGGACAGATTCCAGGTATTCAAGAGTTATAATTATTTTATTTTTATGGACACACAAGAATTTGAAATGAATAATTAATTGATGTGAGCAGGTGACTTTCAACAAGATCAAGGCAGAGAAGGAGGGCTGGATCAAGGGTGAATTTTCCGCGAATTTTCGATTACATCTCGTCTACAACGAGACACTAAAAAATCAGAAAGTCAAGAAAAATCAAGTTTTTACTCTCTCAGGCGCAGCTGCAGAGATAGGAAATCTCCTCTACAGACAGAAGAGAACTGTTCAGCAGGCCTTCCACGAGTTCGACACCGACCACAATGGCACGCTATCTTACCGTGAACTATCGATGGCTCTCGCTAAGATAGGTCAGAACTTTTACGAGTTGTAGATATCACTCTTTCCGCGAATGCTGAATTCTCAGGATTGAATTATACCGACGAAGAAAAGCATAAAATCGCCGCTTGGATTGATGAAGATGGAAATGGAGAGATCTCATTCAAAGAATTCAGAAACGCCTTCAGAATTATAGACGCGAAGGGCGGTGAATGGCAAGACCAGATGGTCCAGAAGGTATTCTTACTATTCATTTTTAGAAAGGAATGCGACATCTACAACTCGAGTGTGGCGCTGTATGCTATTGAACACTGTGTTTGATTTTGCATCCGACAGGCTTTACGAGGCAAAGCCGTGAAACAATACATTGATGCGACCACATTTTCCGTGCTTTGCGGAGTCATACTGAAACTCTTAGGTATGGACGATTCTGTTCAAGAACAAACTCCAACTGCATGGTGTTCTACGCAGAATGGATACGGAAGGAAGTGGCAGGCTGTCCCTCTCTGACTTTAAGGTCGCAATGGAGGTGAGACTTCCACCAACATATATAGGTTCTTTGCTTCTGTGTCTTTTTAATTGTGTTTGCGGCCAAGCCGCAAACCTCTAAGACTGTGTGGAGTGTATTTAATTAATAATACTGAACCCTGGTACAAAAGTCTGAGAGGCTGATCTGAACAGATCATGAATCAGCAATTGGGAAACCCCGTGTCACCCCTTCAACTTCGAGAATTATATCGCTCTGTCTCAGAAGACAACTCAGGTACCTTCTTTCATTTCGTTCACAGAAACTCACCGTTGCCAGGATACATCGAGTATGAGAAATTTCTGGGAAGTTTCCGGCTGGTGGACATGCACAAGTCAGATTCTAGGGGGGAGGTGGGACTTTTGTATCATTTTGAAAAGATATTCACTCGACAGGAGTACAACAGTGATTCTAAGTCGCGCCAATCGGGGACTGGGGGCACACTGTTGAGTCCACTTCGAAATTCTGGAGGGTACAAAGCGGCCGATGTTCCCAGGGGAAGAACTAATTCCAGAGGAAGATCATAAATATCTCGTTGTAGATCCTTTCTTACTTAATGGACTCGTTAAATATGGTGACATTCTATTTCTGAAGGGTACGAAGGAAAATGATTGTGATAAAAGTTTGGACTGTTGTTGAAGCCTGAAAAAATGCTGACAGTCATCGATTTTAAGAGGTTTATTAACCTTTGGATCATTCTTCCACATCGTTCCTGATCATGAGTATTCCATGATGGAACAGACGACGTGCCAGCTCGATCTTCTCGGTCTCAGGCTCTGCGGGGATCGACGACACTCTGAAGGCCACTGCAAAGATGTCAACATAAGAAAACAAAAAGTCTATTTTTCGTTGGAACGCAGCTTTGCGACAGATGCAAATGAAATGTTTTGATGTTTGGAATGAATAATACCGGGGTAAGAAGTGATGATGTGCTCGATCGCTGAAGTTTGCTCCAGAGGAAAGTCCAAGACAACGTCTTCCTCTTTCATGTCAGAAATGTCGACGTTCTTGTTTGCATGAATGGCTGCTCTGTTCCTCACTGTATATTGTCAGAACTTTCCGGATGATTTTGGCGACGTCATCACCTGGGGTGTACACAGCGGCAACATCGCCCTCTACAACGAGCCTAGCGGCTGATGCGTTGACCATCGTCATATATGTCGTTCCTTTTATCTCTACGTCTTCATTGACCTCTTGGTGCTTCTCGTTGTCATATCTGTTATTTTTCAGAAAGCCCACTCCATAATAATTTTACGGCCTCGCAGCAATAATCTGGATTGCAAATTTGACACGTTGAGGTCATCTCAAGTAAGGGTACAAAAGAACAAGATGTTTGCAGTCTACTAACCCTAAGGTAATGGAATCAGAAGGGTTAATCACGGGAGGTAATCTGCTCTCCAGAAATCCCAATGCCATCGCATCAGCCGAGGCATCAACAGGTGTGTTCTGCAGGATCTGTACGTGTTATTTTTAGTTCTACAATCACAACGTGCAACTGACCTTTTCGAGCAATCCCATTATCTTTTCGAGATATATCTTTCTCTTCTCTGAAGGTGAGTCTGAATGCATCACTCCCATCTCGCGGAAGAAATCTGGAAATCTCAACGAATTTTCTGAGAAAATTCGGGGATATTTACCTCTGGGCAGGGATTGTCTGAACTCTTCATCCTCATCAAAGGCGAGTTGAATCGCTCTTGGCACTGCTATCTCCAAAAAGTCTGCCCAAGATTGCTGTAGTCCTGATTTATTTTATTA
>MZNV01002153.1:0-10863 GCA_002081555.1 Protostelium mycophagum | reverse complement strand
CTTCAAAGGATGGAAGTGGTGTTCCCAGTTCTCTTAATTTTGTGAAGTTCACAAAAGTGAGACAGTTGTTGGCAGGTGCTTGGTTGTTAGGGATGATGGGAGGGGCTTGAATTTGAACTAGAGGAATAGCAACTTGAGCTGGAAAGACTGGGGCATGAGTGTGATGATTAGCGCCAAGGAGATCTCTGTGGTCAAGGGTGATGTCAAGATTGTTGTTGTGCATGATATCATTCATTTCTTGGAGATTCAGGAAAGGTTGGGACTGTGGGTAGGTGTTGTTAGTTAGTGAGGCTGGCCTCTTCTTGCTTATAAGACTGCTTGGTTGCAGTTGGTTAAGAGAAAGTATGGTATTCTTGATCTGGGTATGTGTATCTAAATTTAGGAGCAACGTTTGTAACTGAGGTTTTATTGTAGTGAAACTCAGGGATGTTATTTTTGTCATGATGCTGGCTGAGGGTTCTTTATTTCCTCTTGTGTTATTCTCATTTTTGATGATTCTCTCCAATTGACCTCCATCAGCAAGAATGAGGTTCAAATTGGCAATAGATGAACAGAGGATAATGATTATGAGGATTGTAATGGAGAAATCTTCTCTTCTTCTTTGTTGCTTATGGGTGGCAAGTTGTATATTTTGCAGGAAGTGAGGCAGTTTGCGTTTCATACTATTATAAAATAAGATAAAAAGGATGAAGGGGTCATTTTGCGTTGTTTTATTCTCTTCATGTTGTTTGTTTCTTTATAGACTTCTCTGTATTTAACACAGGTAAAAAGGGTGGCAAGCAGCATGATGATCCAACCTTTATGTAGCAACCATTGTAGGTGCAGAAGGGCAAGGTTAGTGTCATGACTGGACTTGGACCACTACCATCTCAGTTCATCATCATGAGCCTCGTGGTGTGCTATTTTGAGGGAGCGAAAAAGTCACCGGTAATTGTAGAATATATTTATTTCGAGGATTGTTTTTACACAGTTGTTTTTCAACTCCTGGGAAGCGATAACATGTCTTTCTTCAAAAAGTTTATCAAAAGAGTCCAAGGAAAAGAAAAAGGGAGGACCATACTTGCCTTTGGTGACTCCCTCACAAAAGGTTACTATGACCGAGGCTATTCATTTCATCCTTATGCAACAAGATTGAAAAGTCTTTTGGAACAGAATGGTATCTTTGTCTCGGTGAGGGAATGATGGTGTGCTTATCTTTCTAAATATTCAAGATAACAGAAGATGGTTGGTCTGGTGAAACAACAGAACACATGTCGGAACGACTTCAGAAGACTCTGGAGACTTCCAAAGTTTGGTTTGAATTTGTCATATTACTCGGCGGAACAAATGATCTTGGATATCATGCCGCAGAGGCCATCTCCAAAAACATCGCGACAATGGCAGGTGATCATTAATCTCGTGAATCATTTTTTGACCTTCTCAAAAAGAATGTGTATCGCAGCATAAATCTTCAGATGGAAGGCATTCAACACTAGTTCTCTTGACCATTCCACATGGTGCAAAATCTTTCGCCGATTGGGTTGATGAGAAGAGATCTCGCATGGGAAAGAGGAAGATGAGATTGGAAAGGTACTTTATTCATTCTGCACATCTTTATATTCTTTTGAATAACATATCGATCAGGTGTGGGACATCAAGAATGACAACCTACACTTTCTGCCACACGGCTCTGACCTCATTGCGGACGAAATATTTGCAGTATTATTACCCAAAATGAGTCCAGTTGCCACATAGCTCTATAAATAACACTTTCTTTAAGGTTTATTCTCCATTGGTCAATTTCTGTGTGAACAACTCTGCAGACATTTCTCCCAGAGATAGTGGATCCTTGTATTTTTCAACTAATCCTCTCAGAGTGGTCAATCTGTTGGTCACTGGCTTCACATAGTTTTTGTTTGGGCGCAAGTTGACATTTCTGTGGGCGGTAATTGCGGTTTGCCTCAGCATTGTAGAGAGGCATTCTCGGTTGATGAGCATGTCGTCCAGCAGAGGACCGAATAACGTGATCTTGGGCTTCCGAAGTATTTGTATCCTATACATTCCTATCATATGTCAGCATCGATAAAAATAAACACATAGACAGGGAAGATACCTGAAGGCTGTGGGTAGACCACGATGTGTACGTCATTGAATTGTGAGGTCAAGATGTTCGGGTTGTAGTCACGTCCATGTTCAGACCAAATGATTGAGACGGAGTCGTTTCCCAAAAGCATCCTCTTGTGCTCGGTGTCATTTATCATCGTGGTCACGTGATATGACATCTTGACAGGTGTCAGTTTAGTGTCATTTGTGTTATCATACCTCCAATTGAGAATTACAATAATAGATTGTGTGCTTGCAAGTGTCTGTTTGGTCCAAGCCTGTTTTCCTCAGCATCTACAATAGTGTATATGTACATACCCCCAGAATAACCAGGGTGGGTGGAATTATCTACAACCCATCCCATTGTGGTGAGGAATTGATTGAATAATTCGGATCCTTTGCTGTTTGTCAACAAAGACCTAGCATCCTCTTGTCCTTCCGCCAAATAAATTATTCCTACGAGATTTCAAACCATTTTCTCAAGGTAAAAGGAGTTGTAGACTACCGATCTTGACTGACTCTCTGATGGGCATCTTGTCAAACTTTTTGAGGTTGCTCTGGAGTTCAGGACTGTTGATAAGAGGTGTCCAGTTCTCCAAGTTGCTCACATTTAAGAGGCCCCATTGTACGAGTTGTAGACGAACTGTCTGAAGTGGAAATTCCGGTTTATTCTTGTTATCTACAACTCGTCATTTTTATTCTAACATCGGTATGAGTATTCAAAAGTATTACCCGGGTATAAGGAGGGAGGTTGTGTGGTAGAATACGTCTCTATAAACTTATCCTCCTTTTTAGAATGGCTCTGCAGTTCGTTTTGGCATTGCGTTATGTTTTCTTCGAACGTCTTGCTGCTGTTTTCGAGATTTATTAATGTCTTCTGCCTGTTGGATTTCAGTGAATAGATATTCTAAAATGGAAATGAATTATGCACCCGATACGCTGTGCCAAGTTGTAGATGGGGTTGTCCAGAGTGTGTTTGGCGGGTGGTTTGACCACCTCCACCTGAAAATCCTTTGAAATTTCGATGAGGGGAGATTTGACCTTCTCGTTCCATAATAGGATCTCAGAAATCCAACCCCTCTTTCCCATTGCATTGCGACATATCGCTCTACAACGCTTTTGGTTGTCGTCTACAATCAGTCATTTTTATAAGGCACATGCATTAATTTTCTCATTTTTGCGCTGAAAAAGACCATCTACAACGCTCACCCAAAGAGATCTCCAACACATTATTCGTGTTATGCGCGTACACGAATGATATCCTCCCACTACTCTCCCATTCTTGAGGAATTGTAGAATCACACTCGATACCGGAGGGTCTTGGGAAATGGTTGTATTCCTCCAGTATAAACATCATACAGCTCCGTGCAGCTTCTCTTATGTTATTATTGTTGTGCTCCACTCCTCGTGTCAACGCCTGTCATTTGTAAATTTTCTAGTGCAGATACGGTGATTTTTTGTGCTACAACAATTATAACAAAAGGATTTATTTTACATCACAAAAGATGCCGCCAGGTATCATATTAAATATTAATTGTGTAATCGAATTCACATACATATAAGATGGGGCTAGAGATGTCCTTATTCTGGAGGATGGTGTTGGCATCAGGGCATAGTATGACATCCACTATCGTGTTGTAGTGATGTATGATCAGTGATTCGTCTTCCCCATTCACGTTATTCGAATTTACATATAAGAGTAGTTCGACACTCAGCCGGCTCAACATCTGAGAGCGTCAGTGGATTTTTATTATTGAAATAAATATTTATATAAATGTTAATACCTTGGAAATAATATTTGGATGATGAGATAAATCGAAAGCGACGATTGTAGATATGCAATCGAGAGCCATGTGACTGGTGCCGTTGTCATTTCTGTGTTGTAGAATGCTATTCATACAATTATCCAGATTTATTCCTATCGATCTACAACTCTCAGTCTCATTCGAATGCGAACAATATTCCAAGAATTAGTGTGCATAAAGTCCTCGTATTTCAATCGAATAAAAACATACTTTCTGCTGGTGATGGCGGTGCAAAGGAGCAAAGTAAGAGCGCATAGAGAATGCTTCACCACGTTTGCGTTGGCATGGTTACATCCGAGTGAGACGATGTTATATATCTGTCCGTATAATTCCTCCATGGATACTCCAGTTCCCGCCATCCAGGCTGAGAAACTGGAAATTTCAGTGAAATTTCGAGTAAAAAGATTTGGGATGTATGGATCTACACTGAGGCAGAAATGATATGAGACATTTGGTCTAAAAATAGACCTGTTTGTGTCCTGAATGTGAACTGGTATCGCTATAATGGATGACACAATAGTCATACAATCCACCAGTGCGGCCTCGTGCGTCTCTGCCTGTTTGAATTTTAAATCATGAATCTGGCGGGACATCTTCTTACCCGCTTGTACAGTTGCAGACCTTGAGACAATGTCGACGGTATCAGAATGTGGGATCCCGATAACTCGAGAGAAAAGACCGATCTACAAGCACCCACGAGTTGTGCGACAACTTGAGGTTCGTCTGATGACGTCATGATGGAGATGTACAGCGCGTAAAAATGTGATAATATCCTGATATCTTTGGGACGGAAAGACTGGTGCATGAACACTTCGCATATGACCTGCTATGCTTCAGTCTTTGGTTCTATTCGTTTGAAAAAATCTTTGATACTCTTGAGTAGAAAATATTGATATCTATAAGATGGGATTTTTGTTGTACCTGTACAGCGCATAATCTTCCCTTGATCTTGTCTGGATTCTTATTGTAGCATGCATCTAATAACACCCCCAGGAACACCCCCATCAGTGGTATGGGCTCAGGATCTGTTATCGTCACTCCATCTACAATCATATCTACAACACAGAAATCATCGTATATCGTCGTTTTTAATATTCACTAATAGTATAAAATCTCAAATAAAAAATGAGAAAATATTACCGTTAAATCGGAGAGTATCCAATTCAGCTAGAGATATAATCTCGATGAGATCTTGCATCGCGGTAATAGCGAGGTGATGGTTGCTGCCGTCTTTGATGCAGTTGATATCCCCCAGTACTTCCAAAATGATGAACCATTGCTGTCATCATTCAGCTATAAACAATAAAATATATTCCACGCTAACCTCTGTGATTCTGCTTGAGGTCCATCCCATTGCGTCTAATTTTGGATCACGAGAAATGACCGTTCCGCATTTCTTCATGCTCCCGGATAATTCGACTGATTTAGCGTTGTAGATGAAGTCTTTCAGAATAAATGATAATTGTACCAATTTTTCTTTCCACTGGGTGATCACGAATCTCCATTCCCTCAACTCTGACATTTGTGTCTGGATTTTTCAATTTATAAATCATTTTCATCTACAACGGGTTTCACTCACTTGAAACTCTGACCACATCTGTTTGGTAGTTGCCGGTGATTTTATCCATACGTAAAGTAACGTCCCCATTATTTGGTCCGGTACTCCCCCCATCGCCGCCTCCTTCACCGTTGTAGTCGAGAACTGCTGATGTACACTCTTCAAAAAACTCATTTGTAAAGACACCCAGCTCATGTCATCCGTCATGTTGCCCTCCTGATTGCACAATGTCATGATCAGTTGCAAATTTTTACGACAGAGGTTGTGATATGCCGCATCAGAGAGGGGGTCTTTGCGCGAGAATATTCCACAGATGTTGTCTAAAAATAGCTGCCACTGCCTTCCGAAACGTGACCCCAAGCGGGAGTGGGTCTCTTTGTCCTGTGATGACGTCACTATGACGATTTCTCTTGTCACGTTCAGTTACTGTTTTTACATTGCGGCTTTGCCGCAACAAATCTATTCTGCAGACTCTTCACTATGATTCACATTCTGGTGCTGAGATCTAATGACGATTTACTCACCAGCAACCAAGCGTGGAACAACGCGTTGGATTTGTTTGTGGCTTCACCATTGTTGATGGGCATTGTGACACAGGCCTGTCTGGATATTTCGTTCAGAATGGGAGCGTTGTTGTTGTCCCATAAGGCCTGGCAGATCATCGTGTTGCTTGTCCACTTTTCTAAGCGGTCGATAACCAATTGTTGTACGTCTCCAGGGCAACCATTCACGAATCCGGTGTCTGGAAACATGAGACATTTCATCAAGATTTCATTGAAAAGTTAACAGTTGTAAAATACTCATATAAACACATCTATTTTAGACTGCAAAAAATAAACTATCTTACCGTCTGACTTGCTCATCAACTTCAATTCTTGGAATATCTTCGGGTACAGCGCCTGCATGTAAAACTCCTTGAAGAGGGAGAACCAAAACTCAAAACTCTCGGCGTCCTTGGCCTCTAGATAATCTAAGATCAGATTCAACTGTCCGAGTGTATCTTGTGTGGTGATGGGCTCCACAGGTGCTGTTCCAATGATTGACTCGCCATCTTTCACTGCAAACTTTAGTTGGTATTTTATAATATAGAGATGGTGAACTGTGGCAGCGAAGAGAATTGTACCAACAGATGTATTAGAGTGTGAGGATATTCCAGGAGTACACACGCTTTAAATGATTTTGTTACACTTTTTGAGACAAGTTGGAGTAAAACTGACCTTCTTTCGGTTTGCTTTTCAGTTTCACATTCTGCGCAGTGGAAAAAACCCCGAGATTTATCGCGTTGGCGAAATGATGTGCTTCTTCGTCCATATCATCTCTGTTGAAATCTATGAGGTTCATGAGGAGGCGGAGGGCAGCATTTCGGACGTTAGATTTGACTCCATTAGCGAGACATCGATCCAAAATAGCCAAGAGCTGAAGACGGTTACCAAAAAGTAAATCTCTCAAAATCAGATGGGATTGTTCACCTTCTCTTTCCATTTTCTTTTTGAAGGTGCGGGGATGAGTGGAATCATTTTATTGAGAGTGTCGATCAGATTCAAAAGATCAGGCGCTTGTGTCTTAACTAGAGGAGCCTTTTTCAGTGAAGGTCCATGGAAAATATAGATATACTCACCCTTTTTGGAAGTCGCCTCGAACTCTGCCCATTTTTCAGAAATGATGGTCAAGACCATTTCAGTGTGGTCAATCATCAATTTATTGAACTCTGCTACATCGGCGATCGCTATCCTTTGTTAGGAATTCGATTGTCCTAAAACATTTCCCCACCTATGTATGATAATAATGTTTTATATCTTTTCACCGGAGGAAGTTTCTCCTTCATTAACTTTTCATACTTCTCATTTTTCTTCTTTAGAGCACTAGAAGAGCTCATCTTTGGGCGGAGGTCCCCGCAATCACCACCAGCCGATGCTTGATGAATGACACACGTCAAATTCCTTCCCCCTACAACGAACAAAAATTCAAAGAGAGTTGACATTTTCAAGTGTGATGAGCTCAATGTTCTAATGTCCAGAGTCTGATCTTGTTGAAAGTCCGGTCACCATAAACGAGAAAAGAAATTGTTATCAATCGAACAAGTCTACAAGAATAAAATACCATGTTATTTAATGCTGATTTTTGTGGGTATTTATTGAATGAGGGATTGACCACCATCAATGTAGACTTCTGTGCCAGTGATGTGAGAAGATTGGTCTCCAGCCAAAAATGAGACCAAGTCTCCCACTTGTGAAGCCTTTCCTGCCTCTTTCCCGGTGAGGGGGATCTCGCCCTCAGGATATTCGATGGGCAATCTATTTATAGATCAATCATTGTTGTACAACCTTTCCAAAAAATTCGAGTTGTTGGCGTAGCAGACGGAAATCGTATCACATAAAGTGCCACCATTTTTATAATATACCGCACAAAAGGATATTAACTGGTACTAAAAATAGGATTTCAAATCTACAACGAGACACAAACCTGATGTTCTCCAGATTTCTGGCGTCAGTACCGACCGTATGGATTTCAGACTCTATGCGACCGGGGCAGATGACGTTCACCCTGATCTTGAACTTGGCCAGCTCTACCGCCAACATCTTCGCCATGGCAGTTTGTGCCTGTAAAACTGTCAACACCATACAAATCATGATGACCTTGCTTACGGCCTTGGTTGCCACGTATGCGGTGGCGCCAGTGTTGGAATAAATTCTATTTCCGTTGATCGAAGAGACAACAACAATGCTTCCTCCCTTCTGCTCTTTTAGATAAGGGACGGCATACTTCATAGTCAAGAAAGAACCTGCAGTTTAGTAAGAGATGACGTCTCATTTGTGATGGAGGACTGTCGCAGCTCTGCTGCTTAAAATGGTAGAAAGGTAATCTCACTTACCGTTCAAATTGGTCTCGACAGTCTTGTTGAATTCCTCAAAGGTAAGATCCTCTATGGGTGCCCACACTCCATTCATTCCAGCGTTGACCACTACGATGTCAATTCTACCATACTTCTCCTTCGTTTCTTTGTATAGCTTGATGACATCCTCTTCCTTTGAGACATCAGATTCAATCACGTGACCCTCTCCTGTATGACGTCACCACCTCGAATCGATAATACAACCGCAGATTCACCTCCTTTCTTTTGTATCTCTTGCAGAGTCTCCTCCAGTTTCTCCCTTCTACGCGCCGTTAAGACGACCTTTGCGCCCTGGCCAGCTAGAGAATGCGCAGCTGCCTCACCAAGTCCTGTTCCAGCACCTGTGATCACTGCCACTTTTCCTTGAAATCCTGGGTTAGTTGCCATTTCTGTAAGTTCGTGTTGCTGATTGCGTTCTTCGTATTGTGATTGCTGACAACATCAGGATTTTTGTCTTTGAAATTCCGCTTGCTTGTTGGTAAATTACGTAAATGTGCTCGTCATCAGAAGTCCAACACTTTCGCATTCTTTGCAGTTATCCAGAAGATCTCCTTCTTTGCTGATGGTATTTCAGATTGTCAGCTTAAGATGGAAAATAGTTGCTGTAATCCTGTAATTGGATGTTTCTTACGTCAAAACAACAGATGAGGCAGATCAAATCAGATGAATCATCAACGGCAAAACCATCAACGAAGGGACAGAAACGACAGACAGCGCGATCGATCAAAGGGTTATAGTGTTCCTCCCCACAGACAGTTGATAAATGGTGTCACTGTCTCCATAATTCTGAAAGAAGATCAACCCACCGGCAGACAAGTCCAAGGTTTGTAACAATCATTCTCTTTGGGGATCTGATCTTGACAGGTGTCGTAGCACAAGTGTTGACGCGAGGAGATCATCCTCGAGGGGTTAAAGTTCGTCTAAAAGATGGGCGGGTTGGCAGAGTACAAAAGATTGTGAAAGGAAATGATCAAACATCAGACACCACCGCTGATGTCCCTGCCACTCCACGATTACCCACCTCTTCGGCAACACGAACACCTGTGGACACGGATCAACTATCCTCTATAATTGGAGAGAATGACGTCAACATACTGATGTTGCTGATGGACATTGGTGGTGGAGGTGATGCAGATGTTTCCTTGTTTTTATTGATCCTCTTAGACGTGGAAAGAGCTGTTAACATGTACTATGAAGGCTCTTGGAAAAGTTTACTTTAAATCCATCACTGTATAGACATCTCTCACAGGGATAAATAAATTAAAAAATTTTGATGTGTTTTGTCTCATAAAAATCAATTAAATTTAATTAAAGATGGACACACCATTTCTAATATTGAATATTTATGCCTTGCTCTCTACCAATTGCATAGACATCCTCTTCTCTATGTCGCTGTCTTTCAGACTCTGTCGTCATGATCAGACATTCATCGATTGATTAATCTCACCGCTGAGAACTCTTCATAGGAGATCTTTCCATCTCCATCTTTATCTGCTTCTGTGATGGTCTTCTCGACTATCTCATCGATCTGCTCTGTAGATAGATGAACACCTCCCAACATCTTCAATACGTCATGGAGTTCTTCTCTATCTATGAAATGATCTCCTTTGATGTCGTAGATGTTGAAGAGAACTGAAATGATTAGAGGATTCTTCCATCATCGACATCCTCTGCTCTTAATACTCACGTTTCACTTTGTCTTCCCGGTTGGCTTGTGGACTGAACACAGAAAGTACCTCTATGAACTGCTTGAAACTGATCTGACTCCCATCAGACAAAACATCTTTCTTCTTGACGACATTACCTGATCATCAAAGTTGAAGTCGAACGAAGAAATGATCCTCGAGGCGAGAGGGTTCATGGCTAATTCGGGTATTGACATGAACGAATCATTTGAGATTCTTCCACTACCTTCTTTATCTAACTTTCGAAAACGTGAATACAGGCGTTTGATTTCCATTTGTGAGACTGCTAAGAATTAGGTATCTGAAACCACACCATGCCTACAATTGGAGCTTTGTTGAAGATATTCAATCTCTGGTAGTGTGAGACTTGAAGTATTTGCGCCCATTATCTTTGGTGTGTGTAATGTTGCGGCTTTGTTGAAGATATTCAATCTCTGGTAGTGTGAGACTTGAAGTATTTGCGCCCATTATCTTTGGTGTGTGTAATGTTGTGAGATGGATGAGCGCGGGGGACGGAATTTTTCGATCCCGTCTTGAGAAATCCGAAATTCACTCCCAAGAGACAGTGCAGCACAGCGATCAAGAATGGGAAAATGGAGAGGCATTTGTGATCGTCATCCATCTTCAAAAATTAGGTATCCATCCACTATCTGCCCACTTTAAAGAAAGTTTAATTTATGTATTTATTTGTAATTCTTTCAATTCTCTCTCATTTATCTTTTGGGTGGAGTGTTTTATCATTCTAAGTTGTGCCCGGTTTGAATCTGAGTGTACTAATGCTTTTTTGATACTCTTTAGTCTTGACTCGTCTGTCTGTCTTTAAAACACACCACTATTAAT
>MZNV01002152.1:0-11346 GCA_002081555.1 Protostelium mycophagum | reverse complement strand
CTTTAATAAATAAACAACAACGTTGATTTAAACGTCGTTGCGACTTACGAATAAATTATATTAATTTTATTCGTTCTTGCATGTCATCGATGCCTGACAGTAACTATAGATCTGAATATCCATCAAAACAACAGTAACATCTGCTTCTCAACAGAATTAAACACTGAAATAGAAGAGGCAATACAATTGTACAATATTGAATACCCTAGAGGCTATAATAAAGAAACCATCAAAAAATCATTATAAAAATGACACAAACTTTCTACAAAACTTGAGAATTCTTGAGAACAAAGAAAACCCCTCCAAACGCCACAAACTAAACCCCAACAAAGAAATAGAGGAGTCAGTCACATACTAAGCCTGGAAAACACATAGAAGACCACACAAAAATAAAAACAAAAACAAAAATAACATGAGAAATACCTTAATCACCAACTTTTTCACTTTCATTGCACCCCCAACAAACACCAATAAAGTGGGGGAAATAACCTCACAAATAGATACTAATCTTGGATGCTCTTTCCTCACAATAAACAGACAACAAGGCATCCAGAAGAAAATGAAAGACATTATGACAGAAATCGACAAAAACAACATAGACATTGCACTGATCATCGAAACCGACCTGACGGCAACAAATTACAGAGACTGCTGTACTGCACAAATCGCAGCCAAACACGGGTACAGAACAATTCAAATTTTACAAGTTTTTTCCCCCAAAAATTCACTTTTTTATATGTTTTTTTAATACTTGGGGGATGTTTGAACGTCTTTTTGCAACATTGTAAAAACAACGACATACGGTTTGTATCACGGTCTACAATGAGGTAGACCGGAACAAATTGTAGAACACCAAAATAAATTTTGGGGGAACGAAAAATCGAAATTTCCCAGACTGCGGGTCAGACCAACACAAGTCCTCACAACATGGCACAGAATGCAGAGGTTGGCCAATTATTCCAGACGATTCCTGAGACAGAGGTAATGCCACACTCAAGTCGAATCATCTTTTGACTTGGAAGATTTTGGAGTTCGACCTCAAGGTAGAAGGAAGGCTTCCAGAGTGGCTCTTTGGTTCCTTAGTGAGAACTGGTCCTTCTAGATTTGAGGTGAAGATGGATTATGATGTTGATCATGAATTTATGGCAAGCGTAGTTTGGGGAGCACAAATATTTACATTGGTTTGATGGTCAAGCTATGCTTCATCAGTTCGCTTTTGGAGGTGGTAGGGCTTCTTATCGGTCAGCACAGTTAGGCTCAGAGTCCTATCGCAAAGGGAAGGAGGCCAACCGAAATGTCTTGTCTGAATATGCCACTTTTGCTACACCTGATCCGTGTCAATCCATCTTCAGAAGGTGATCATACACAAAAGAAACAGTCACATGCTTGAAATCTGACACAGATACAGATTCTTCTCTTATTTTTCAACAGACCATAACGCGACAGACAACGGTAATGTGCACGTGGTGCCCTTACCTTCTGCAAGAGATCCCTCCGTGCTTGTTGCGGTGACAGAGACACCCTTTTCTGTCTTTGTAGACCCGAGTACTCTTCAATCTGGTGGTGGTACGTCACGTAATTTTTTTGTACAAAATAAATTTCTTCAATTTTCATTCTCTGATGTTTTTTCTGGTCACAACTTTGCAATTTTATTTTTAAAAATAATAATTTATGCAGGTGCTGAGCTGGGTTCAAATTTACCTCATCAAACACGGACAGCGCATTTTCACACAGACGATGAGGGAGCTTTGTGGAATATTGCCGTATATTTCGGCAGGAAGAGTTATTACAGCGTAACCAAGGTGATCACCTCATCCCCAAAGAACTCGAATTCCGCGCCAAATTTCGAGTTTGAATTTTGAATATAACGGTCACTGAGAATGGCAGATGGTGGTCGAACCGGATAACTTATCACCGAGAACAAGATCCGATAAACGATTTATTAATACTAAATCACAGCCTGAAAAATTGAAAATCCCCGCAAAGGAGGTATATTTCTATATTTTATTCGAAATTTTTACAACAAAAAAAGTTTCATCATGAAGATATACAGGTCGCCAAAGTACCGACTACATGGCCTTCTTATATGCACAGCTTCGCCGCAACCGAAAATTACATTATACTCTCAGAGTGGCCTCTTAAGGCATCAATCATGTCATTTGCGGCAGCGTCACTGACCGGCTCAGCCTTCATGAATGTGAGACTTTTATTATTTATTTATTATTCTATTATTTTTTAATTTTTTGTGCAAAGTCACATCATGGATTCTATTTTTGGGTAAACAATTTGTTTACAAAATCTCACTGTATTAAAGTATTTTTTAAATTAATAAAGAGAAATTGTGGTGACAAAAATAGAACTGGTGGTGGCAACCGACAGAAAAGACGGTATTTACCGTGGTCAGAAAGTCTGATGGAGCCATTGTGGGAAGTTATAGGGCGTCACCATGCTTCTCCTTCCATCACGTGAATTCTTACGAGGAAAATGGGGAGGTACAATTTCAATCTCATTATTTATTTCCATTATTTAAAATTAAAATTGAAAAATGATTTTTATGATTTTTTGAATTTATTTTTATTGAATAAATGTTTAGATTATATTGGATGTGTGTGTGTATGAGGATGATACGGTAATAAGAACATTTCTATTGGAGCACCTTCGTGACCCCGAGTCGGTATGACGTCATCTGACATATTATGACACTTGGTGACATGCGATGATAGGTGCACACCAGTAATGAATTGAGGAGATACAGATTGCCCATCGAATCTTCTCCTTTCCCAGACGAAGACCAGATCTTAAATTTCGAGGTAAAATCTCCTTTTCCCACGAACTCAGCCCTCTTTCGGAAGAATGAATGTCATTCTCGTGAAATTTCCCACTAAATCCGCTTTTCTCATGAACAATCATGGAGAAAGTCCATTCTCGTGAAAATAATGAATAACTTTTTCAGGTCATATTCGAGGAAACTTTTGAACTTCCTCGAGTAAATGAAAAACATTGCGCAAAGAAATACAAATACGCATACGGTGTATCATGCGTAAAAAAAGGTCAATTCTACAACCGCATCATCAAGGTAATTTTATGACTTTCCAAGAACACCGTCGACATGTACATTACTGTCAAAATGACATGTTTGACAGGTTAATGTCGACGAAAGAGAGACGCTAGATTGGGCAAAGCCGGGCTGTTATCCTTCAGAACCAGTGTTCGTTCCAAGACCAAAACAAGAAGGTAAAACTTGATTATCTTATTTGACAAAAAAATCATGCATAATAAAACGATTTTATCCTGCGAGGCTGTATTCTATTTGTGTTTGTAACCAACTTGCACTTTAAAAGTACGGTAATTACCGTGTTAACCACGGTATGGAACCGTGATCTAAGGCGATTCACGACCCCAAACAATGACAATAGCATCAAGTATATATACACAGAAGTATTGAATGTGTACAGGCAATGAGGAAGAGGATGACGGTGTGGTCCTCTCGGTAGTTTCCGAACCATCAAAGAACAGAACTTTTCTTCTTGTACTTGACGCCGCCACCTTCTTCCCTCTTGCAGAGGTGAGGTCCTTTGATCTAAAAATAGACCAACTTTTCTTGGCGGCTGTCGTTTGTGTTTGCGTGGCACACCGGAGATGTCAGTATGTTTGTTCCACGCAATGGTGTCAGCATATTTAGTTTAAAGGCATCCTGAGGATAAGGTCTTACTCACCACAGGTTGATGCACCGAGCATGATACCAATGCCACTTCATGGGATCTTCATCAACGCTCAAGCTTCACCGAAAGTCGAATAAAGTCATGCGCTATAAAAGTTTTTTGATCTCATGTCTTCTTACTCTGCTGGGAGGGTGGTGATGCAGCGCTTTGTGGGTTGTCTGAGGAACCAAATAACCGTGGTGCCCTGCCAGATAGAATTGACATTTTCTGACATCACAGATTTTGAGATCAGAGTTCCCGGGGCACCAATCCTCCAAAAAACATGAACAAGTTACTCACATCTCTCCCAGAAGAGCTCATAGTGAGGGTATATCAGGAAATGAATTGACTTTCGCTGAATCGAGTAGATTCTTCAGAACCTTCCTGATTTAGAAGATGTTATGAGTGTATCTCTTGTGTCAAAGAGATTGTATCAGATCAGTCGTGACGATTCCATATGGTAATCATTCTGCGTGTTTTTAACCTTCTGCTCATTCTAAAAGGAAAAAATTCTTCATCCAGCGTTATTTCACAGATGTTATATCGAAATCAACTCTTAGACAATGTGAAGACAAATCTTGGAAGTACATGTTCCTCAACAAATCAAAAATCGAAAATAAGAGATGGGAAGTAGCTCTTCCCGCAGCAGCACCGATCCCAAGTGATATCAAACTTGCAGGTGCCCAATTGAATCATCATCTAAGATTTTCTAAATTTTTTACAGAGAGGCATCTTGAAGAAAGGTTTGTGGCGAAGAGGGTTATTGTTTATGTGCGATTGATGTATTAAAGGGAACAATTAACCGCCAGGGAAATTCCTGAAACTGCAAATGAAGCAATCTCCATCAGAGAGGTGAGGTCCTGCAATTTTTCATTCTCATATGCAACGAGTACCTTCTGTGTTGCTTCATGAACCTTGATGAAACATTGTACATTTTGTACGAGCAATGGTTCTATTTATCATTCTCAATGTGCTTAGAATCATCACATCTCATGACCATTTTTGAGTGTACGCAGGGAATAATGACAAGAAGTAGTAGTGCAGACAGGATCAACGTCAGAAAGAGCATGATAAGAAGTATGTCTTCAGAAGATATAACAAGAGGAAGGGGAAGCGTGAGTATCTTCATTCCATCTAAAATGTGGTCCTGTGATTCTATAAATATACTCTATAAATACAAAATATACGAATACAGTAGGATCATGTCAGAAGGCACTAGATATTATTCTGACCATTTTTAACAGTCGAGTCCTGAGAGTTTATTAAAAAAGAAAGGCAACTCAAGCAGGGTCATTGTGAAGGTAAAAACCACCAGCAAATCGAATCAACAAAAGACATGATGACGATCTCATCGCATACAGAGTCAATGTCTTGAGATCACGTGCATGAGATTTGACAGCCACAACATCGTGACGGGAGGAGGTCATTCGGATAATTGGGACTTCGAGCCAGCGTCTTTACTTGCGCCGAATAACGTGGTGGTCTATGATGTAAAATATGGCAGAAAAGTCAAGACACTTTCGGGGCATAAGTGAGTATTTCAATTTTTAGGGTTTAGGGTTTAATTTTTTGATTTATTTGTGCAAAAACGATATAAAAAAATGTGTATGATATTACCCTGCGGACACGGATTTAAACGATTTTCAACATGAAAATCATTGCGGTAACTACCGGCCTGTTGCTGCGAGTAACACGTTGAAGTTACCGTGGCAACAGGTGAGATGTCCAAATGCGTGTCCACCGGGTAATACAATGCGAGCAGAATCTTATGACTCTGCGACAATAGATTTTTTATGCTGCAATTCTGCATAATAAATATTTCACGGTACATACGCTAGCAGAAATATTTTTATTTTTTTGGAAACCAGTATATTGAGGATTTATGCCAACATAAACTGACGGAAAAAGTGACACGTTGACCGCGGTACTCATCAAGGGTGACACCATTTTCAGCGGTTCAAGAGACAGAACTGTCAAGGTGACACCTGTCAAAATCGTTTGACACTTTTTGATCCAAAATAGATCTGGAGGAGGCAAGGTCCGCGGTGGTCAAAACGCACCAATTTCACACAAACAACATTAAGAGGACACACAAAGTCAATTAACGTGCTAAGTCACGAAGGCGACATCTTGGCCACCGCGTGTATGTCATTTTTCATTTAAAAATCCTGAAATGTGTCCCAGCAAAAGACAAGACGGTCAAGTTGTGGAACACAAACCCGGACCATGCGCCATCAGAGAGATACACTTTCAATTTTGCATGCATTCCACATGCTATGGAGTTCAAGAATGGCACCATGATTACAGGTAATATATATATATAATTCGTCTATTTTTATTTTTGCGTATTTTATTTTTAGAGACTTTTCCAAGAAATAAACATTTGTTAGGAGGGAGAGACAGGAAGCT
The DNA here is from genome assembly GCA_002081555.1 of Protostelium mycophagum. Classification (NCBI taxonomy): domain Eukaryota; phylum Evosea; class Variosea; order Protosteliida; family Protosteliaceae; genus Protostelium; species Protostelium mycophagum. The sequence goes on along the minus strand of MZNV01002152.1, from coordinate 5,236 downwards.
TTACGTCACAGACTTGGAGACGTGCCAGCAGACTGACATACTGAAGGGACACAAGGGTTGGATTTCCGCATTGCAGATGAATTATCAACACGTCATCTCGGGTTTGTTTTTTTATTTTGGCGCGAAAAAGCTGAGACGTGTTGTAGCAGGAGGGAATGATGGTTCCATCAGATTATTCGATTTACGTACAGGCTCAAATGTTCGTACCATCAAAACGAGTAACTCCATATTCTCCGTAGAGTGGACCACCTCTCTACAATGGGTCAGTACAAATTATTTTTATTTTAATTTTATAAAATTGATTTCTCTCTTTATATTGGTATAAAATATTTATAATATCTTTATATATTTATAATATATTTATATATTTATAATGATGTTATTTTCATATTGGTATATATATTTATAATGATGTTATATACATATTGGTATATATGCTGACAGAAGAAGGATGACAATAAGGTGGCATGTGGTGGTGCAAACCGATGTGTGAAATTATACGATATGATCTCAGGGAAATGCATCAACACACTGAAGGCGCACACAGACACGGTCACATCAGTCCAATTTGACGACAAGAAGCTCTTATCCTCTTCCCTTGACAGGTGCGTGCGGTCGAGTAGAATATTTTCCTTCGATCTTCATAGTTATTACTTTTAGTGATTTCGCTTGTGTAATATAATACTTATGTACTTCTATTCTTGACAGAATGATTGACACGAGTAGGACTGTGAGGATATGGAACTTCTCTGGGCAGGGATCAGGAGAGGAGTCGAAGGATGCAAATATCAAGGAATCATGTATTGTAGCTTGACGAATTATTGAAAATAAGGTGGGATTCCATCACAACATCCTTTATTCAATTTTTACAGAAATTAACGAGAATCACGAAACGCACGAAAACGGTTAAATAAATTTAGTTATTTTTAATTCTGATCGGTTTTGCTGAAATACACCATTTCTGTTGTATACAACAAGGATCAACAATGGTGATCTCAGGATAGTGGTTGTGAGATACAGACCTCTCTACAAGTCAGGAGGTGTTATATCCAGGTTGTTACAATTAAGGCTTCTTCTATCATAATTCCCCCTTCTTCAACAGTTACTTCATTGTTTCTACACTTTTCTCTCCACTAATCCAAACATGGAAAGCAAGTCCTCAAATGTCCCTCAGAAATCTCCCAAAATCAGTATGACTAACAGCCAAAGATATTTTAAATAAACAAAGGTATCTGATGCACCTGGACACTAAAGACTTTGAAGTCTTTTGGTAATTCAATATTTCCGAAGATCGTCGAGTTGTAGAACAGTCATCGCATTTAAATGAAACGGGGAGGTGATCTTCAGATCGAATCATGTTGAGATTAACGAGGGGTCTAATTCCCTCTTCTCAACCGATCAGGAGTAGACATGGATTGGGGACAGTGCAGTTAAGCAGATCAGTGTCTCAGAGACAACCCAGAAAGAATTTTGACGAGGAGGTGAAGATTTTAAAGCCAAACAAGAGAGTGTCAGAACCCAGACCCTACGGTGCTTATGCATATGAAAATGAAGTAGATAGTCAATGGAATCTTGACCATCAAGCCAACACCTTCATCGGGGACTTTACCAAACCCAAGTACAATCAGCTATACAAAGATCAAGATCCAAAAGATTTTGAACGTAAATTCTATTGTGCTCTTTGTCTGGATGGGCACATTTTAGATCCTATGGTAAGTCCATAATCTGTCAAGCTTACCCTAAATTTTTCATGTCTGATCGATTCTAGAACATGCAATTTCTTATGGATTACATGAACATCGACGGAACTATGTTGAAAAGAAGAGGAGGCACAAATTTCTGCCGTAAACATCACAAACAATATACTAAAACGGTGAAGCGTGCTGCCAACATGGGAATCTTCACCTACAAGAAGGGACTGTTTCGTGCAGCCAGGTTCTTCGACAAGTCCTTTTGGACCTCTTTCCATGGAGAACAGACGGACCTCAACAAACGCGAGCTCACCTCCCTCTTTGAGTCCAGAGTCATCAAGAATCCCGAAAATGATGTCGTGCCCTCTTTTGAGGGCAGCTTCGCCCACAATTGGGACATCACAGACATCAATCTCCAAGCATTTACCAAGGCTATACGAGATGTAGCGAGAGAGGTCGCCTCCGCACCACGCACGAGGATTTACATCAATGAAGACGGAAAGCCAGTTTCTTTAGACCCTACACCCATCCCTATCAAAGAGATCACCCCAGAAGTTCGTGATCAAGCAGAGGATGAAGATGTCGCCGATCTGATCATGGAGGGTGGTGTTGATTTCGACGACCTGCTCGACAACGAAGACGAACAAACGTTTATGGATATACTCAACAAGAATCAAGACTCAGGAAGTCCTCTGTCCTGGGAGAAGAATGAGGATGGAAGTGTGAAGATGACACCCAGATTAGAGGAGCCACCTGCAGGATTCCAACTGGAAACTTTTGACCGCGACGCTTTTAGAGAACAATTGAAGCTGGACATCTCCAACCTCTTGCAGGTGAAAATTTTTTCTGATTTCATCAAGAAAATGACAAATGTCGCAGGAGAGATACGTGTCCAGTGGCATGAAGGAGACAGAAGCACAGAAAGTAGAGGTTATCTTATTCAAGATCGTTGATCAAGAGTTCGACCTTGTCAAGAACACACCACAAGACTACAGATTGAAGGCCATGGAGTACTCTGTCTTCCCACCAGAAGAGGACGAGAGCGACCTGGAACAACAACGTCTTTTCGCCAGCATCCAGAGCAACAAAGAGAAAGACGACTATTTTGGATTATAAATAGTTCTACGCGTCATTTTTAGTCTTCAGAATTATTTCAACAAAATCCAATTTTCTTGCAGAAGAAAAAATTCTGATTTATTGTTTGATGATGGGGACAGAGGAGTGGAATAGACGTTATATTTTATGTCAATTTCGATGCTTATAAATATTCCATTTAAATTGGACTGCAGATGGCCTGAGGGCAGAGCTTGCAAGTTCTTGGAGTGACTCTGCACTTGGTGCCAAAGCTGCACACTGGACAGGTGGGGATGGCGGTCATACACATGACACAATCGTTTTCAGTATGGGCGACTAGGGATGTGAGGTTGGTGCCACATGCAGAGAGTACGTACCACACTTGGCACTGGCACATGCGGTGCGGGTCTGGGGGGTAATCACACAGCGCTCGCTTGCAGCGCAAGAAGGACATTGTGGGACGGCTTGATGGCAAATGACGGGGTCCTCATGCTTGAGAGGGAGGACGGGTACTGAAAGAAGTCAGCCGAACTTTCCGACGGTGTCCGAAAGTACGCACCACAGCGACCAAGATAATCAGGGACATCAGTACGATCCACTTTGCAGTTGAAGCCTTCAGGACACAATTTTCCCATGATTCCAGCACAAGTGAGATCCACTGCTTCTCGTCAGAGATCTAGAATGCACAGCAGCACATACCGCAAGTACCGAACATGTCTGCTTCTCCTGGCTTATTAGAGGTCAAACAGAACTTGTTGTCTGAGCATCTTATTCCAGCGAAGCCGCCACATTGAGTGGGCTCTGCAATACGTGAGTAACATTTGATGCGACAATTTATACTTCATACCTGCAGAAATCAAGGCGAAAAAGGTGATGAGAATGGTGGCTGTGAAGGTGTTCATGTGCGATTTTTGTGTCTGGTTCGTGGTTTCTACTGTCCGTAAGTATTTCTGCTTTACACTTTCGGAGACCCTGCCAGAAGATCAGAACGAATAATATCTGGAATCGCAATTTCCACCTGGCAAATAGGGATAAGGAAACCACGAGCCATTGCCACAAACATGTCACCTCACCCTTCGTTTATTTAATATCGACGCGTTGAGCAACAGCACACCGCGGGCAAGTACGGTCTCAGGTGTGAGAAAAATTGCCCTTTGAGGGATCTGACATCTCTGACGTCTTTGTTTTTCAGGAGGACCACTGGCTGGAGGACCAGACATCTCCATTAATAGAGTATAATGAATCCCAGATTCTGGCACCAACGCTCCCAAATACGTGACTCCCTCCCCAAATTCTGGAGGACTCGTTACGATCACGAAATTACCACGGTAGTTACCGAGTGGAAGAATGATTTTGATATTACTATCTGGTTTAATATCATTATTAAGCTATCTATCTATCCTTTTTTTCGATTATGGACTTTGCCGATTCCTTCTCAATCATGAAGTTAGGATCCGACATCACCAAGTTATATGAGTCCAAAAGACTCAAACCACTCAACCAGGACCGTCTGGCAATCTTCCGCCTGAAGGCAGGGTCTCGATTGGAGGTGAAGCATCCGATGATGGGGTTGGATCTGATGGAACGTTCCAGGAGACATGGGTAGCTCGTTTTGAAACCGAAAGAGATGAGAGCTTAGAATTGGAGATGAGTGCCATCTTCGAGGTGGATGAGTTTTAAAGGCCGATGCAATCATATGAACAGAATAGAAGGTCAAAGGTGCAGCCATGCAGAGCTATAAAGACGAGGCATAACTCACTGTAAGAGGTTGTCTTCGGGATGTAAAACTTCGATTCAGGTTTATTTAGGCGGTTGTTTTGGGGGCAGATGAAGTTGTTGAGATGTGAACATATGTCATGTATCTGATGGCCTCCTCTCTGAACATCCATCCGAGGGCGCTGTTGACATCAGCGCGAAACAAATGAAAGATTAGACTCACGCTGGCTCGACGTGTGCGTAGTAGCCTCTGACCTCGGGTGCATCAGACCAAGTGCTACGAACAAAGGAGCTGGGTGACCACAGCTTCTTAAAGTTGGCGAGATGTTCCTTCACTGGGATGTGTCAACATGACATCATTCCAGCATATGTGCACCTGTTGCGCTCTCCACGAAATCCCACAGCTCAATCTTCATTTCTTTCTCATCGGCGAAGGGACTGTCTGGATTCGTGAGTTGTGGGGGGATGTGAGCACGTCCATCGACTTCTATGTAGTCAAACAGATCGTCTCTGGCACGTTCCGCTCTCAGTACGCTGAAATCATCAGTTTCAGGTGAGTCATTGTCTACACACTCTTTGTTTAAATGAGCTACAAAAGCTTGGAATGTGCCGAGATTGAAAATGTGTTTGATGATAGTGCCTTTGGTGACGTTGACCTCAGCGATGTGGCTTTTTACTAAAGAGGATCAGAAGACGTAAAGGTTTGAGGGACGACGTACTGATTTCGGCGGTTACATTCTCGTGGAATACCATAA
>KV921129.1:0-29224 GCA_002081555.1 Protostelium mycophagum | reverse complement strand
CTGCATGGCAAACAGGACCGATCCGTCAGATGAACATGCCAGTCCTTTGAGCAGAATCTGTCCACCCACCAACAAAGACACGTCTGGAACGATTGAATTGTTACTGTATCCTTGTTTGTTTGTGGCAAAGCTGCAAAGATGCAACAACAGACTTTGACATGATGAACCCTCTGTTCTGATTCTTTATTTAATCTTTTCACATCAACAGAACGATGGAGGCAAGGACCATGACAGAGGCTCCGACAACGGAGGCAGAGTTAGTTGGTCTGTTGGTGGTTGTGGATGTAGCGGAGGTCACTGTAGGAGTAGCGGTGGTGGTTTGGACGCCCGAAGTGGTCGATGTAGGAGTAACGGTGCTGGTTGAACCGGCTGAAGTGGTTCCTGAGGAAGTGGTTGCGCTTGTGGTTGCGGAGGAGGTGGTGATGGCAGTGACGACAACGCTGGAGTAGGGGCAGCTGTTTCCACAGACAGACTGGAATTGGCTCACGTAATTATTGTTGGAGCATCCGGTCATGTCTCCAGAGGGAGAAGAACCGCAGGCCGAGCATGCTGTTCCCTGTTTGTCTGCAGAGGCGCTGGTGGTGGTTCCAAAGGTGAGTCCAGTGACGGCAGGATTGGTGTTAAACACGCCGGTCACGATGTTCTTCAGAGCGGGGAAGGTGATGGAGGAACCGGAGTTTGTGTTGGTGCGGACTGACTGGGCGCAGTTCAAAGATGGGAAATCCATGGTGGAGAAGGCGTTGTTGCTGAGTGAAACGTCTCCGACGACGGAGTTCAGACCGTTGAAGGACCATGCGGCGCCTCCAGTGTTTCCTGGAGAATGTCAGATCTCTTTCAAACAGGTCTTAGACCCACCTGTAATGGTGAAGTTTCCGTTAGTGGAGTAGTTTCCGGTGAAGCTGGCGACTTGGCTGATGGCATTGTTCTCCACGGAGAATGGTGCAGCATTAGCGGCGGTGGTGAAACCAATAGAGGTCAGGTCGGCGACGGTGACGTAGTTGAAGGTCTTGACGTTAACGAACTGCAAGTTGGTGCCGATAACGTTTAGGCCTGATATGGAGACGGAGGAGTTGGTTCCCTCAGCAGTTACGCCGGAGAACTGGACTTGTCCGGTAACGGTGGCGATACCGGCGATTCTGACATTGTTGGCTGGGATATGTCAGAATAATGTCGGTTTCGACACGTGTCAACTCACTCGTGACAGTTAGGACGTTGATGGCGACGGCGTTGGAAGTGGGAGATGTACCGGTGATGGCAACAGTGGTTGCTGTGGATCCAGTAATTTGGATGGATCCAGCGGATACACCGACGGCGAAGTTGATTAGTTGGAAAAGGCTGCTCTGGGTTTCGTAGGGGCCGAAGTTGACAGATCCGGTAGTGGCAACTCCGATATTGGCAGAAAGTGCAGAGGCTGTCGCGGACCCGGAGACGGTGACGTCTGTGGGAGAGTAGTTGGGGGCGGTGGTGGAGCCGACGGTGAGGTTAACGAGCTGGGGGTTGTTCTGCACGAGGAGAGTTCCGGATTTTGTGGAGGTGGGGTTCATGGAGAATGATGAAAGTCCCTGGTTGTTGGAGACGATCAGACCTCCAGTTAAGGCGGTGGTGGCGGCGGGGTTTTGGTAGAAGAAGGTTCCCTGGTTGTTTGACAGAGTGAAATCACCACCGACGGATGTGAGGGGGGCGACAAAGCTGTGGCATGTCAGACCACAAGGGTATAGAGGACGCGTTACCTGCTGAGGTTGGCGTTTTGGACCGAGACGGCAACGGAACAGGTCAGAGTGCTGACACCGTTGAATTGCAAAGTTTGCAGCGCGGTATTGTTGGTGACGGTGAACTCTGTTAGAGAGGAGACGCCGTTGAATACGAGGGAGGTTAAAGCTTGGTTGCCGTTGGCAGCGATTCCAGATGATTGGCCCTAAAACATGATGAGACGATCATGGCGTATGGAGATTGGAGGCATTTACATTGAGTTCAAAGGTGGTAAGACCGGCGTTGTTGGTGAGAGTGACGGGGCCAGAGTTCTGAACGTTGAGTGTGACGGCGAGTCCTGCACCGTTGTTGTTGGTAAAGGTGAAACCACCTGTAGGAGAGTTGGTGTTGACTGCACTACCGATGGAGATTGAGGTCAAAGAAGTTCCTTGGATCTGGGGAGATCAGAAACGACATATAATGTGAAGGGCAGACTCACAATAAAGTTGCTGGATGTCTTCAGAAGGGGCATAGACAGGGAAGGAGAAGAGACCCCAGTCACGGTCAGAGATGACTGAAGAGTTTGCAGGTTGAGGAAGGTCAAAGGAACAGTTGTTCCTGAGATCGCACTCTGCTTGTGGTGAGTTTCATGAAGGATAAAGTAACCTCTTTACGCACCAGGTTAAGGGTTGTGCAGTTGGCAACGGTTTGATAATCTTCGTCCTTGGTGATCTCAAAGGAGTCAGTGCGGCATGTCTGGGTCGCGGCGATGGTGATAATAGCGAGAAGAAGGAGTACTGTGGCTTGCATGTTGCTGCTTGTCGGGGGCACTTCTGAATGCCCCTTCCGCGGTTGGTGTTTCGCATACGTAAAATGAAATTTCAACCGAATTATGTCCCCTTTCAGTTTTTGACACCGGGAATCTGACTTGCGGGCGTGATTGTTTCCTTCGGCCACGAAGGAAACTCTCGTGTTCTGTTCAGGCCACAGACAGCACTCAGAAAACGTGATGGTCTTCAGATGTAGCTTCTTTGAACCCGGCTTCTCGCATTTTTCTTGACGGTGACGCGGGAAACTCCGGTGAAAATCACGAAACGCGTTTCGGGAATAAAAGATGTTTGCGGGCTTTATCATTTTATTCGCAGTGTGAGGAAACCAGGGTTCGCCACTGCGAACACACACGTATACACATGTTCACTGCTGTGACGAAAGAACAGAGATGTCAACCAAGCACTGAGAACGAATCGAATTCTCCGAAAGTCCCGCCATTTTCAAATTTTCAAAACCGAAAATCACGGCCTTGTGAGTGGTCTTGTCATTGAATATCCGCCCACGCGAATAGTAACGTGCGTTTTCCTGAATGAGATCATGACGTATTATTCTGCCTTATAATTCATGACCTGTGTCTGAAAAAAGACTTTTTTTAATATCAAATAAATGCACTGAATGCCACATGAATTTTCCTGATTTGGCTGATTAAATGTCTTTGTGGATAGTGTTTTCTTCAGAGCCAAGCAGTCAGCCATAATGCCAGACGAAATTTGAATTCACTAGGGAAGCAGGAAATTTATTTGCCCGAAATTGTCCGATCCATCTGGCTCTCAGCACGCCTGTCGACAAGCACACAAAAAGCATGGGCGTCGGTAAAATAGTGTTTCTCTCAGCAAAATAAATAGCCTAAATGCAAAAAATTGAAGCTGCTATAGAGCGGTATCACGAATACCCATCCGGTATTTGACAAATTAATTGGTCGCAAAAGGCATCACACAAAGCAGACTCAATAAGTGTGGAGGTCTCTTTGGTCCTTTCTTTGCGGCTCGTTGGACACGAAATTGTCCGATCCATCTGGCTCTCAGCACGCCTGTCGACAAGCACACAAAAAGCATGGGTGTCGGTAAAATAGTGTTTCTCTCAGCAAAATAAATAGCCTAAATGCAAAAAATTGAAGCTGCTATAGAGCGGTATCAAGAATACTCATCCGGTATTTGACAAATTAATTGGTCGCAAAAGGCATCACACAAAAGCAGACTCAATAAGTGTGGAGGTCTCTTTGGTCCTTTCTTTGCGGCTCGTTGGACATGATGCATTTCAAGGCAAAGCAAATTGCCGAATTATTGGAAGATGTGACTCAGATGTCACAACTCGTTTACCACGTCCAAAAGAACAACACCATATAAATTATCCGTTTTATTGGCCCATCGCGTCCAACAGCGCACCCATGACCTCTTCAGAATCTGGTTGGCTCGGCTGCTCTTTCGTGTTCTTTGGAGTTCCCCTGGGGCTTGCGCTTTCAGAAGAAGCTGACCATCCGGTAGAATGATGCATTTCAAGGCAAAGAAAGCAAATTGCCGAATTATTGGAAGATGTGACTAGATGTCACAACTCGTTTACCACGTCCAAAAGAACAACACCATATAAATTATCCGTTTTATTGGCCCATCGCGTCCAACAACGCACCCATGACCTCTTCAGAATCTGGTTGGCTCGGCTGCTCTTTCGTGTTCTTTGGAGTTCCCCTGGGGCTTGCGCTTTGTTTCTGTCCGTTTTGGGAGGTCGATTTCTCTTCGGCGGCCATTTCGGTCAGCTTTTCACTGAGCAGCTTGTTGTGGTTATAGAGGGTGATGATATTGCTGTTGGCCTCTTCGAGCTTTTTGGTGGCTTCGGCGTGGAGGCGGGCAGAGTCTTGTGTGGCTGCGCGCGTCTCCACGAGCTCCAAATGTAACTTTTCTATTTCTGAAGCGTATTCTTTCCTCTCTATTTGCAACGCGTTCTCTGCCTCCTGATACTTCTGTTTCCAGATCTACAACGAGTCAGAACCCATCGAAATTTCACGGAAAACTCACGTCTTGGTTGCCAGTCTGTCCGTCTACAATGCCCTGGAGTCTCTTGTTCTCCGTCTCCAGGTTCGTGATTTTGCTGTACAACTGCACGATCGTCTTTCGCCCGTCCTCTTCCTTCTCTTTGGTGGCCTCGTGCATCTGTTCGGACTCACGCAGCGCAACTGCCAGGTTGTCCCTGTCATTCTGAGCCTCTGTGAGGCCATTCTGTGCCATTGTTAATTTGGCCTCCAGCTCCAGCTTCTCTCTCTCGAGTTGGGACTGCGCCTCCGCGGAATCGCGGAGGATCTTGTCCAGGGCTTGTTGGTCCACCGCGTTGTCCGTGGCAACGGGGCGTTGTAGTGAGCGCATCTCGGCGCGAATGACCTCTGCGAATTGGCTGCGCATGTTGCGCAGTTCCTTCTCTTTGGTCCTCTCGCGTTCTGTCTCCCCCTGTTTGATTTCAGAATTCAAATTCTTTGTAAATTCAAAATTTGAATCCTCACGTTGAGCGCCTTTCTGACGTCTCGAAGTCGATTCTCCAACTGCACGATATTCCTTCTTAGCCCTTCGTTTTCTGTTGTGAGGGCGTCCTGTGTCTGAGACGATTTCGGCTTCTTTGGAGTGTCTTCTCTCGCTTCTTTATTCTCTCTGTCCCTCTTCTTGGACCCGACATACGGGACATGCAACTTGATGGATTTATTCTGATTCTAAAAAAAATTAGAAATCGAAGTTACAATGAGATCTCACCTTTTGTGTGACGAGATCCATCTCTGCTTCATGATCATCGAAGACTTTGGAGGGGTCTGAAGTCGGCTTTTCGTTCTCTTTTTTCTTTGTGGCTTCGACAAGCGCAGACATCTCCTCTAAATTCGAGTTTAAGAGGACGATCTGATCTTCTTTGTCCAAAAGATCGGCGGTCTGTTGATCTTGCATCTTCTCCATCTGTTCCTTAAGCTGTGCGACGATAGCCTTGAGCTCTTCTGTTTCGTCCTTCTTTGGATCTACAACTGGAGGGGGGGGAAGGGAGGTGGGGGGAGGTGATGTCGTCTTTACAGGGGGTGGCGTATCCGCAGGTCTCTGAGCTTGAACATTAACGGGAATATGATTCTGAGGTATCGTCTTTGTTGGAGATGGTGCATGTGGTCTTGAGACTGCTGGAGAAACAGTGCTTTCTGAAGGAGCGGGTGTTGTATTAATCGAAGAATTGCCGCTGTTTGATCTGACCAGAGGGACCGAGCTGGTGGTGTTCTCTGAAGGTGCGGTTGTCATCTTGTGAAAATTTAAAGCAGCAGGTGTGGACGCGTTAATGTTCTTGTTGGGAGAGTCCATTTTAGTGGGTGATACATTACTTCTGTTGAAAATGGGACGTTGTTCATTCGCTGCATTGTATTCTCTCCAACCTGGTGTGGTAGATGTCTTAACAGGGACAGAAGGGGCAATGCTGCTCCCACCAGGGACTGCATTCATCCCGATACGATTCACATTGGTGTTGTTATTCCTATTCTGTCCCATGTTGTTGTTACTGCCGAATTGATTGATGTTATTTACATTGCGCTGGAAGGATGCACTCTGTTGTCTGTTGAGAGAACTCTGAAAGAGAGAGTCAGAGACAGAATGAAGTCGGTTCTTACCATGTTTGGTGGGTTGTGTTGTTGATTGTGTCATGTTGATCTTTTTCACCTAAACCCGATTTCGAGGAAGAGAGGAATCGTTGTAGACAGCACTACAACGACATAATGAGATGAGAAGCGATCATGCTTGCTGGACGCTTCATCCCAGACAATGGCGCCCTGTCCACGATGTCTGGACCAATATTCTCGAATTGGTCTCAGATGTATCTTCATTTGATTTGCTTCATCGCATGTTTCATGTCTTTATATCTGGGTGTGAGAACTGTCGCTCGTGATGGGACGAGACAAGAGAGAAGGTAACGTTGGCGTCGTCATTCGTTCTGATTCAACAAGGTTCTGGACAGTTGCGACTGTGATATCGGCGTTTCTTGGAACGATCGTCTTTCACCCCACGATGGTTCGTGATTCTCATCAATAATTCAAGAATCTGATCTTGATAGGCCTGGATGCATTTGACGACAAATTTGATGCAAAGTCTGGTGGCTATGAAGGCAATTGATCTCTTTATCTGTCAGAAGAAATCCCCCAAATTTAAGACAAAAGATGGGTTGAAAGAGGTGATGTACATGAGATCAGTTCTTTACAACCTCCTCTTTATTTCCAACCTCATGCGGTGATCCTGGCTCATTATAAATCAGGTTTCTTCTTTGACTGCTTCTGAGCGGAGCGACTACGTCTATAAGATGTACTGGGAGATGAGATACGAATCCTTCGACATATGCACCGTGATCAAATCTGAACTCCCTCCTCCAAACCGCTGGACTTCTCTCAAGACGTCTGCTTTTTTCTATCTGGCCAGTTGCGTCTACCCACTACCAGAGTTCGACCTTCTCTATGCCGGCCAACTTGTGCAGCTCTTGCTTCAGACTGGTCATGAGGTGCACATCTATTTCATCCTAAAATATTAGAGAATTATAATGTGAATCATTTTGTCAATCAATGTGAAAAGTGAAATGAAGTTTAGCGGATTTTTTTGAAATGTCGAACAATGACACTCTCCAGTTGATCAGCACGAAGACAACAGCACCTCTCTTCCATGGCGATCTGGTAAATGTTACCTCCGTCTCCCAAGCCTGGCTCGTCCAATGGCATCAGCTGATGACTTCATCATTCAGATCTCTTGCCTACGAACCTCTAAAGACATACGGAAGGGCCCCTGCTGTCATGGCTGTTTTCACACTGAGCGGACTGTGGCATGGATTCTTCGCTTGGCCCGTGTTGGGCTTAGAGGGAGCCTTTTATTTTTTTCTATTCATGTTCTTAATCGGTGTCTCTTGCGTTGTAGACGTGGGTGTGGTAAAAAATTACGGACCCAAAGCGAGATGGGTGAGATTTCACGGAAATTTCATGGAGAGATGATGACGTGGCAGGTTTTCGCTTGGGCCGTTCTCATTCCCTTGGGAAGGATGATCGTAACAGTTGCGAGAAGAACTTTAGATGAGACCTTGATCGATCGGCATCATCAACATGATTAGAACATGAGGCTCACCTGCACGCGAGAGACTGCCATATAGAGACGGATGACAACTACTCCAAAGAAGAATCGTCCTGGACACTGCTGCGCTTCGTCTAATACCTCGGCTTGCATCTGTGACGCGATAGTTCTTTCTTCTTGATGTGTTGATCTTTCACCCAGGAAATATCAACCTCCACCAGATCCACTAGGGAGGGTGGGAGACGTACAATGTTCCCTGGGCGTCAGACTACAGGCTGTCCCGCTGTCTTGTATTTCGGAAGCGTGATAGGTCTTGAGGTAAAATGACATCAATCAACTGAGTACAAAAAGAGCTGAGAAATGTGGTCAATGCTGTACAGTCCACGATCGCATTCAAGTGGATCATCTAATGACATGCTGAAATCTCACGGCAGCTGTCAACCTTTCAGTTTTTGAAGGTCAAGGGTTCGATCCCATCAGCTGATTTTCTCCGTTTTGAAACAAAGCACTGACATAAATTTGAGTTATCCCATCCCCATGCAAAATTGGGATGTCTGAGGCCATCTTTTCCGTCGGTATAGCTCTATACAGCTCTATACTGTTCAGTCTACTGGTGATTGTTCTTCTCAGTATATGGAGGAAAGAGGAGCGGACATCCACAATATCGCTCATCGTGAGGAAATTCTTCAGGTCAAGTATTGCATTATTCCTCAGTGGTGAGTGGAGAAGGCATCATTTGTGTGGATGACGATGACAGTCCGAATCATATGGTTAGTAGCTCACAACTGGACGCCAGAAAGGGATTTGGTGACCTTCATATTGAATCGAACGGCTTTATCGCTTTTTTTGACCTCCTTCACACTCGTCATCTTTTACTGGTTAGTCATTTCCCACCATCGCCTCATGTCGCCTCGTCCTTTGTGTACAAAAGTGCATCATCGTCGGAATATGATCATCATTTTGATTGTCTCAGGGCAGAGCGATTTCACAAAGACTATTTCGAGTCAGGAAATTTCCTTCCAAAAGTCGGATGGAAAAAAAATGACTTTAGAACATTCTCTGTTTGAAAATAAAATATTTCAAAATGGTGGAAAATCTGACCAATTCAGGATGGCTTTTATTTTGCAGGTAAAATCGACTTCAACTTTGACAATCTACAATCCTGATCGATGTACAGCACACGAGGCACGGACGACTCCGTTGTAGAGGGCCGAGACAAGGAGCTATTTAAAGTTCTGGCCGTCACCCTCATCTTTTCAACCTGCTTCACCAGTAAAGCTGCAGTTTTTTTGTATAGACCCATCTCTGGGGAACGCTTTCCGGACACAATCTTTTATATATTTGGATATTTCGTGCCCGAACTAATACCTTCTATATTTCAGATGTATGTGTCTGAGGCTTCCATCAAACGAGAGGAAAAGGTAAGTAGAAATCTGAATTTAATTTATTTTGGTGTTTGTTTCACAAAAAAAATTGAAGATTGAGAAGAAAAAAAATTACAATAAAGAAAAAAATTACAAAAAAAATTTAATTTGCGGTATGTGTGGAGATTTTATCATTTTTTGTGCCAATCTCTTAATAAGAAAAGACATACAAATGAACAATAATAAATAAAAATGACAAGAAAAGGAGACCAAATTCATCGACGATTTGTACGCCGAGAGCCAAGAATCAAATGAGTACAGCCACACATCAGAAATCCGCAGGGGCGAATCCTTAACAGAAGAGTCATCACTCATCAGGACGGCAGAATACTCGAGCTCAAGAGAGAGCTCTGGTTATCTGAAGATAGAACACCCGGATTATTGCTGAAGAAAGTAAAGAAAAAGATGAGGTCTTGCATTTAAATTTTGAATTTCCATTTGAGCGGGAGTTGTGTGATCATAACCTAGCAGAAAAGCGGGGGATTTGGGTCTATATGTATTGACAAAAGCACGCCAGCAAACTACTTCTTTGTACACAGCAGCTATGAGCCCTGAGATAGTTTTTGTCTTGGAACGCCACAAGAAGAGTAGTGTTGCCATGAGGATCTTCCTCCGGTCAAGAAGAATCCGATTTGATTTGAGCCTTTGAGTTGAATGTTGTACCCATTTTTTATTCATTTGTTGTGACGATCCTTTTGCGAAAATTCATAGAAATTTCAATGTCTCGACGAGATGGTGTGCACTCATGATATCCATATGGGGTTGAGTTGGTAGGAGAGGCCGGTCCCCTCCACTGCGGTCGGCAGAAACCAACTGATATGACGTCATCACGGCGAAAGTCACGTGACTCTCACCTGGGCATGGAGGGTCCTAGATTTTCTCTGGCATTTTCAAGTTTGGATTTGCTGTAGTAAAGCCTCGGTACGTACCTCTATGAAGATCAATAAATGGAACATTTCATTCTGCACAAAAATTGCCCTCCTTCAGGATTTTAGACTTGGGCTTGCGGCCTTGCCGCCTGGTGCAATTAAAACTTTCACTCTGCATTTCATGGTGTCTTTTTGTGCACCTTCGGGCAAATTTAGGATGTTATTGGATTGCAAAGAACTGTGGTGTAGTTGTAGTTCACCAAAATGTCATTTTTAATGCCAATTTAAATACAACAAAATTGCTGTAGGTGACGCAAAAGAGTTCGTCACGAGGGCTTCCCAAGTGGTCTCCCACCTTAGTACTGGCCTCGCTCAGACACGCTTGACTTCGCAGTGCGGCAAGGGATGCGGTAGACTGTGTCGATATGAACGAACCCGGAGGGTGATTCGGTTTCTCCAAAAAGCATCCCACCGGGTTAACAAGCCGTAAACACAAAACGCAAAGGTATGATGTCATAATTATACCTTGGCAGAATAGTAAATGAAGGCATGCGGGTATTCTGGTGTGTGTAATGTTGCAAACCATGATATCTCTCCATCCAAATGCATAGAGTGCAATCTACAATGGTCAATGTCGTGCAGAATTTCTGGAGATTTTCACCTGGGGTAGCCTCTCTGCATTGTGATCCAGATGGGTTTCCTTCCCGCCAAAAAGATTCCCCTGCGGCCTCCTACATTTTTGAATGGGTAAAAGCGCGGGAAACGGTAGGAGTTTCTCTTTGATGATCTTTCCGTTAACCGTCGGAGAATGAAGTCATGCTCCACCTAAAATGTAAATTAATTTAATAATTACATCGTCATACATATTAGAAAAATGAGATTTTAAAATATCTTAATATTTTCAAAAGTTGTAGTTGAAGCTTCACCTTGATGAAACGACCACGATCTGTAGGATCTGAAAGATCTCTGAAACCTCTGTACAAAATGAGATCTCCAGCCCCCAGCATCACCTGCCCCCGTCACAAATTTCCTCGAAATTTCATTTACGTACCGACATGATGGGCGAGCCGTTGTCATCACCCGCTATGCAAATATCTCTCACTACGACGGCGGGGTCCGATGCGTTTCGGTCATGGAAGAAGTTCTGCTGCTGTTGTGCCTCCTTCCTCAAATATGGGGTCTGACCTATGACGCAGGCCACTACAACGGGCAGCCTCTGAAACTCGTTGTAGAAGAAGACTTTGCGCATGTCGGGAAGGGAATAAATCTGGATCGATTTAATCGTGAAAATGGGGTTGTAGACGGACTTCAAACTTGATGTTTCCCTTGCATAATACTAATAATGTGCGCTTAGTCGGCTCTCTCTTTCTTTCCCTCACAACGGGTGCTGGTGCGGCTGACCGATATTAATAATATTTTCATATTAATCCATGGTTTTGACCGTTTTGGGCGGTTATAACTAGCTCAAAAAATTCACCCGCAACAGGCTCAGGCACCGAAATACCATACAAAGCTCTATCTTCTTCGTCCATATCATCGTCCAACACAGTATTACTCTGTACCTGTTATTTTCCCGCCTATGTCATTTTCAAATTTCAAATCACCTTTGATGGCGCTAACGGCTCTGGTTCAACCTCTTCCATTGGAGTTTCTTGCTCTTCTTCGTCTCCAAAAAATCCACCTTCGTCGACATAAAGTGAACATGACATCACGTGATCCCTGTCAATCTGACATGTGTCAATTCAAAATTTCTGTGAGATCTCTGACCTCGAGCGAGTCGGTAGGAAGCTGTTGAAATCCGTCTCCATCATCGTTCAACTACAACTGTCAACGCCATCTACAATGCCAGATTGTGGAATTATTATACCTGTAGAATCACGAGAGATTTATCATCCAGCCATAGCATCACGTGACTCTCCGCTATGGAGCTGAATATGATATCTCTGACGATGTCATGATCCGTGATCTTTACGTCTCCGTTCAGCAGTCGAACCGTCTTGCCAAAGATCTGGCAATTTCTGTGCCCTCCTGTGTCACATGAGACATCATGTGGTTTACACATGACGTCATACCTTTCGGCCGTTGTAGAATACCGGCGTTGAGAGTTTGTCCCGAGTCGTAGAAGTCACCTCCTTTGACTCCTTGTAGATCTTCCAAAATAGCGGTCTGCGAATCTATTGTACACGTCACATTCTCCTCACTCATTGTAGATGAACGTTTCAATTCTTCCGGTAAATCTTTTGAAATTCCGGTTTTGCTGAAGAATGAAAAATCACCTGTGGAAAGCAACAGATATTTACTGAACAATTCTCCTTGTGCTTCTGCATCATTGGATGAGGGAGCTAAGGTCCAAGCAGAGAGACATTTTTTCAATGGCGCGCTCGTAATCATCTATCACCTTTCAGCAAGATTTTTCTCCGAAATTACTTGATTAAAAAGATATTTTTTGTCTCACCTCTGGTCTGACGCCGTTTTGCAGAACGGTCAATGCACCGTTTTTACCCTGCCCTGAGCAAGCTAAAATTTGGAAGGAAGAATGTGGCCTTGCACTAGACTCTTCTGTGACGTGCGATAACGTTGAAGCGTCTGTGGCGTCCGTGATGATAAAATCATTGAAAGCTCCTGTAAATTTCGGTCAGATTCCGGGGGATTACATTGGTGTTTTTTACGTACCGATACCGGCGAGTCGATCTACAACGGATAATTTGATCTCCCAGTCATCCTTTTTCTCTTCCACCTGATGGAGGATCAAATTTTCTCCTAAACTGAAAGAGTGTTTGCGGATATCCAGAATTTTTTTGCAGCGGAGCTGCAAAGAAGCGACATCTTCGATTTCGAAATCTCCACAAAAACAATCTTAACGATAAACGCTCAGAAAAAAATACCTGCTCTACACTTGTCATGTACATCAACCTCTCCTCCTCTTCCATATAGACATCGTCCTCCTTCTTGCTCTGCTCCTTCTCCACGTTCTCTTCCTGAAATTCTCAGAATTGCGGGAAAAACTCGTCTACAACTGACCAGGTCGTTATCGTTCTCATTAGAATGAGAAATTCTGGACCATTGTAGGAGTTGTGAGTCTCCGGTCTTGCTGCCCAAAAAGACGTAATTCGAAGAAAATGGATTGATCTACAACGAATGTAAGCATAATTTGGGACGAATTGACTGATGGTAATTGTAGATGGTGGTACTTACGCATGAGGTGAGGACACTGGCACCAGCTTTCGCTACGGTGATGCCTTTGATGTTTCTGGCGTCTGAAAGCAAATGGAAAAAGTACCTACATATTTCAGAACCCACATCAAAACCCGCAAGTTTGACCTTTGTGGCTCTGCCATCAAGCAAAACAGAAATCAATTATTAATCATTTTTCACTCACAATTCACCAGTCCTAACGGATAATAAAATCCTGTTGTTTGTTATGAATGTGCTCGTCGACGCATCCAAAGTCAAAGGAACGATGTTTGATTTTACTAGGTTTTTCAGTCTTCGATTGATCTACAACGGTGTAGATGTACATACCCAAATCAAAAGAAGGTGAGGGAGTTGCGTATCTACATCATGTCATAATGACATTTGTTACGTCATAACGACATTGAAAAATACTCACTCGTTCAAACCCAGAGCGTATCGCGAATTTTGATTGAAATAGAGGAAATGGTTCGTGCCGATTACAACAGCTCCTCCGAGCGGTTCTGGAACACCTAAAAATTTCTGAGCATCTACAAGGATTTTTAGAGTTTATAAACGTACTCATTAGGCGCCAAGAATCATAAGGGAGCTTGTCGACGGTCCAAATTACGGGGTGTTGTTTGAAACCCTTACTCAAAGAAAGGGTGATGGCCGTTATGCATGACGTGTCCTTCAGGGCACCAAGACGTCTACAACGAGTGAGAAATATTTATAAATGAATCTTTTATAAACAGAAAACATTTGTCAATTTCCAAAATTTAAAAAATCAATAAGAAAAAATGCCCACCCAGTGCTCGTTTTGACGGGCTCGTATAAAACCAACAGTGTGGGTTCGTAATATCCGTTCAGAAATACGTAATCTTTAATGTTACGTATGCCTGGTAAATCTGTTGCCACGTCCAAGAGATAACTACCACCTTCCGTTTTTAAATTTTGAATCATCCCGTTTGGCGCGAACAAAATAGAATTATGAACCTGAACTGGCATCGTCATGAGTGGTCCTCTTCTTAGTCGTGCCACTTTTGAATGGAATAACGGCTAGTTTTGTGCCGTAGATCAGCATGACAGCGACTCTTCCTTGTGGATCGATACGGAGCTCCGGTCCTATCGTCTCATCTTTCCTCCAATCCTATTTCAAGATGAGTGATGGCACTACTTCCATCTATGGTGGAGAAGAGATCTCTTCTTTTTTGAACATTAGACATGAAATCGAATTGATTAGAAACTTGGCATTACGACAAAAGAATAATTCTCCTCATGTAGATGTGCATATGATCATCGTACCTCGAGTGCCTCGCTCTCAAAATAATGCAACGTGCTGATCTTCGTTGAGTGGGAGAATCGATCATAATCAATAACGGAGACCTTTCAGAAGTCAGCTCTTTATTCATCTTCTTCTCAACATGCTTAACAACAAGGAGAAAAAGTGATACCTTGGCGTCATCGAAAGAAAGAAGGAGCGAGTCTCTTTGCCTTCCTGGCAACCTCACTTTATTGATTGATCTGGGTATGCCAAACAGTTTTAATTCCAAAAATAATTGTAATAGTGGTTGTGACGTCTTTGTCGAATTTGATTTCGGTAAGGTGAATATCTGAAGAAGTCCATTCTTCACAACGGCCAGATTTTCCTTCTTTTGATTGACAAAGTGACAAGATATGGAGAATTCAACTCCGGTGTTGGTCTGAAGTTGTTTTGTCAATAGGTATCCTGGCGTCGTCATTTCGCCTCTCTTTCGAGGCCACCGATGTGATCTGGATGATGTGATCTGATTATGCGGTTGTAGATCAGCCCAATCTATTGAGAAGGCTTGAACCAGATCAAGCAATCACAACCACGATGACCACACAAAGAAAATCATCGCTCATCACTCTATTTTTGTACATTTCGATAGGTGCTCATCATCGAATCGTGATCTCTGGCTCAACCGTATAGGTCTTGTATGTTCTTGGGATGGACCCATCCAACTCGTAGGGTGGAGAGATCAAGAATTTGTGCTGTTACCAGAGGCCATCGAAGCCTTGTCGTCTCTCGATGGCCCTCTAACAGTCATCAGTATCGTAGGAAAACAGAGGACTGGAAAGAGCACTCTGCTCAATCTCCTCATGGAAACAAGCGAAGAAGAAAATGGTTTCGAGACAAGCTCTTATACACGACCTATGACCAAGGTGAGTCGATATCATCTTGTTGATCATTTTTCCCGCCAAAATCAGAAGCATGAATTTTAAAATTTGAAAGGGACTCTGGGGAAGAGTGAAGGAAAACAAAGAGGAAGAAGGGTCATACATCCTCTACATCGATTCCGAGGGATTTTTTGCATTCAATGAGACGGAAAGTGAGCTTGAATTATCAACAAACAGATTCTCTTTACTTTGGTTACGATCGTAAATACCACAGCCTCTTAACTGTCCTTTGCTCGTTTGTACCTCTTTATTCAGTGTGAAGATGTACACTGTTCTCATGTGATGTCTTTGAACACCACAACAAAGTTAATTCTGTAGAGCTTTCTGTTACAAAGCCTCTCTGTCTTTACCAAAAAATACAACATGAACTGACTTGTACAAGCTCATGACGGGAAGATCTTTGCCGTCGCGTCCCTCTTCAGCTCACAACTTCTCTTCAACACAAAGAACTCGTTAGACCAAAGCGATGTCGAATATTTGCAGTGAGATATCTTTATAATAACAACAAGCCTCATTGCTGAGTTGAGTTCTTTTTATTGATAATTCCACAGGATGATAGCGAGAAAAACGAAGATTTTTCAACTCAAAACGCAGCGTAACGCGGCCGAGGGAGAATGGCTGGGCCTTCCAGAGCTCAAATTTCCCAAACTCCGCTGGCTTTTGAGAGGTAGCTCCTATGTCATAATCCTCCCTGAAATTCACGTAGATTTCCATTTTGATATCGAAGACGGCCAGACCAGCGATGAATGGCTGGAGAGCAATACCAGAGGATTATTCTTCAGAGACGCGCTCTTGAACATGTACGATACCCCACTTGCAGAGATCTACAACGGCATAAAATGCCATATGTTGTCCCACCCAACTCTGGTCACCAGGGGTATGAAACAGATACGATCACGTGAGTTTTCGACCAAATTTCATAAGAATTTCACTGAATATCACAGTGGAAAATCTCAATCCGGAGTTTGTAGAGCAGGTCCAAGAGCTGAAAGAAGACGTACAACGCGACATCAAGAACGCTCAGTCCGGTCCTGGTGTCTTTCAAGACGGGAATTCTGCCCTCGCACTGCTGAGAGCGCTTGTTCATTTCACGGACAAGGGATTCCCTGAGACCCCAGGTGGTTGGGCCGCTTTTGTGGAGTTGCAAGAGAGAGTTGCCATAGAAGAGGCCATCGCCAAATTCGAATCTGGTGAGAAATCCGATTTTTTGAAATCTCAAATGATCTGACGAATTTTACAGCCGCAAACCTCGACTTGCAAAAATTCGATGGGCCCATCAAGAGCATCACATTATACAAATCGCATCTTGACACATATGCCAAAAAGGCAGAAGAGTATGTCGGAGCAGCCATGTTTGATCTGCGCCATCTTGGCGACAAAGCCAAGAATAAGCTCAATCGCAAAGTCTCAAGTTTAAGGACCGAATTCGTGAGCAAATTCAACAGCATGATCGACAAGGCTTTGAGCAATTATCAGAGGAAAATCGTCGACGAATTCAGAATGAGGTAATTAGTGCATTCTTTCACCAATATTTTCCTTGAGATCCTCTTTACATAGAAGATTCGGCTATAAACGAAATCTCATTTTCTTGTACATCGACTTTCTTTGACGGCGTATAGAAAAAGCGTCGACATTATACCCACCGTTGAGCTGGTCAAAAGGCACAAAGACGATTTGAACAAGATCAAGAACGAATTCGATAGCTACTGGTCTCATTTGGAAGACACAAAGAAGGTCTCTGACGCATGGCTTTCACTTTCTCTTGCCGTAAAGGGACTTCAAGCCGACGAAAAAGAGTCGTAAGTTGAAAATTCCCGGAATTTAATCAATCAAGTGATTTTTCTGATGAATGAATAGAAACATGAGAAAAGTAGAAGAATTATTTTCCAATGCGGAGAGACGCAGCGCCGAGGAAATAAGAAGACGCCTCGAGGCCTCTTCAGAAGAGCCGATATCCCCGAAACGATTAGAACAAACCATAAAGGTACGCTAAATGACCGGACAATCACGGTCCTTACCGTGAACCCATCTGACCTCATGCAGGAGGCGACGGACTTGGCTTGGGCAGAGTGGAACAAGCTCACGGGAAAATTTCAAGAGGAAGATAAATACAGACATTATCGAAATCAAGCGAATCAAGCCTTCGGCAGAGTAGAAGAGAAAGCGAGGAGCAGTAACGATGGTGATTTTTTGTGGACATTTCGAACTTCCTGTGCACTTATTCGGCAAAGCCGCAGCGCAGAACGATACTGCCAGAAGCATAGCATGTTTTGTTGCTCTATAACTGTTTGCACTAGATTCTCACCATCCTCAAAACAAAAGCAGTCTGCGAAGATGATTTTAATAATTTCACAGCACGGGTGTCCTCTTTATTTGACCAGATTTATGAGAAGGCCATGTCCACAATCAAATTCAAATTCAGCGAACTCTCGTCGAAATTTCCGTTGGAGGAGACTGAATTGGAACAAAACATTCGAAACATTACAGCAAGTGCAGAAAAGTGAGTTTTTTTGCGGCTTTTTAAAAATTAAATTTATATTATTTATCCATATTAAATTGGTCATAAGATAACCAGGAAAATAACTCGTTGTAGATACATACATGACAATTTATCCGATTTTTTGGGACACCGGTTTTTAGACCAGAAAAAGAAGAACTATTTAGAAGAAGTTAATACCCGTGTTTCCAATCTGCATAATTCAAACGTTCAAGAGGTGAAAGTTTCAACATTTAGAAAAATTCACATTTTCCAGCTCAAAATTCTGAGCGGAAAAGCTCTGGCCAACGCGAAGAGAATCCTGCAGAGAGACGTGGACAATTTCCGTTTTGCTTGGAGTTTCAAAAGATACGCGGAACAAGTTGTGAGCAGAGAGTTGGGTGTGGACTCAAAAATCAAATCCGAAACTTTGAAAAGAAGAGTGACGGAAGATTTTATACAAAATGACATTCAAGATTTATTCAACAAATTAGATATCGCCGCGAGGTACTCATACCCGATTCGACTTTTCGTTTCCGTGATGGAAATTTTATCTGACTTTTGCAGTTTGGCTTGGTTCGTGATCCCCTTCACTCTGGTCATCATTGTATTGACGGCTTTCTATTACACTTACTCATAAAGAAATTTTTTAAATGATTAGACTTTCTTTATCCGAATGAAAAGTTCTGAAAATATAAATCCGAAAGTTGTGTTGCAGTTTATGTCGACGGTCCGTGTTATGCGAAGATGGGAGAGGGCCCGGAGGGATCGGGACAATTGTATTCCACCTTGAGATTCACCTGAATAGGGCTGGAGTAGAGAGGCTGGGTGAAGACGTTGTAACCGCCACCACCCACAGCATATGCATAGAAGGTGATGCTGCCCTCGTAAGAGAGGTCTCCGTTTATGATGTCAAAAGAGGAGAAGTCTTGGGTCTGGGGGATGACATCGCATTGTAGCTGGTAGTTAGCGGCAATGTAACAAATCTCTCCGCGGTTGTCTGTCAGATGACCATTGCTCAAGGTGAAGCTCACACTCTGCGCACCAGCACCAAAGTCGTAACGGATCTACAGTTCGTTAAAATCTAAATTGAGCGAATGTCTTACTTGACCGTCAGGAAGCTGTCCGACATTATGGAGAGTGAAGTTGTTGCAGGGAGGAGCCCACCCCTGGGTAGTTGTAGAGGGAGACCAGCTTGTGGTAGGGGGAATATCTTTCGTGGTGGAAGTAGTGGAAGGCCATCCCTTTGAAGAGGAAGTAGTTGGGAGACAATGCAACTCTGTTTTGAGCGAAATTCTTCCACTATTAGGCACTTGTTGTGTGAAGATGTTGTACCCTCCGGTACCAACAGCAGATTGATAGAAGACAGCACTTCCTTTGTACACTAAGAAACCATCCTTATCGATGCCAAAATTCTGGTAGTCAGTTGTCTGAGGGGGGTTGCTGCACTGGAGTTGGTGACTGTCTGAGCTGTAACAGATACGGCCTTTGTTATCTTTGAGAACACCGTCCTTGAGAGAGAAACTGACCCAACCGGCGCCAGGACCAGAGCTTGCGCGTAACTGCTCGTGTCAGTGATCAAACTTTCAGTTGACACAGACCTGTCCATCCCATAGCTGTCCTACATCACAAAGAGTAAAATCACAAGGTGCAGTGGTTTCGTAAGTCTCACACTTGCCAGGGCACTTTTCAGTGGGCGTGGGCTCATCGCTGATGCAACAATAGGAAGCCGAGTCATAACAACGTGTTCCGCAAGGAGATTGACCCCAAGGGCAAGACGGAGGGCAACTGCTGACCGTCTTCTGCTTGGGCTACAGGATGTCAAAAATGTCCCGATGTCACTGACATCTTACCTGTCCATTGACGCAAGTCCATCCGCAAGAAGCGACACAGTTCCCGCCGCATTCCTCCGTGCCTATAGCGCAGAGCACTGGTCTCCCACTGGTTGGATCGGTCCAGCATCTGTAGTCGTGAACGTCATAGCAGGCTGCACCGCAGGAAGCTTGTCCATCAATACAAGCGGTGGAAAACAGAATGAGGGCACTGAAGTGCACAAGGGTGAAGAGTCGAAACATATCGATTGTAGTTCAGAGGTAGTTGATTGGTGTTCGTGTTTGTGTGAAGTGAGTGAACAGCGACTCACAACGTCTTTACGCCACCAAAGTTACGCTTGTGGTATTTAACGGAATGGGACTGCATAAGGTGAGAATACTCGAAGTATTGGTATTTGGACCACTGACTATACTCGGTTGTGGTAATTTTGGAGACGGTATTGATTGGTAATGTTAACTTCCGGTTGATTGTTTTAGTGCGTCAACTAAGCTGTCGCAAATTGAAAATAGTACAGTGATTAAAACTGGTTTCGTCAGCGATTGTAAATACTTTGAGCATCTAAGAAGTGCAGAATTAGCCAGACTCGATGATACAAAAACATTTAAACCTTCGTCGTTTCGAAATATGGATGACGAGAGGGCATGCCGTTTCTTTCTCTGCAGATATTATGTGATTTCTGTCTACAACTCGATCAGATCAATGAGACATCGCATCTTCTCTGGCACAATTCCCCGTCGATCTTTTGAAACTTATTGCTGATTTCACCGTCATTAGCTCAGAGACCAGGAGATTCTCTTCCTTAATCAATCTGGTCAGTACAAACCGACAGTCGTCTTCTAACCTTGGCCGTTGCTCGTGAATTCTTCCTTTTCACGGACAATCATCAAATCAAAATGCATCCAACAATCGATGTATTTCAAGGACACCCAGAATGGACTCAGATTTGAAGTCAGATTTAAAGTCAGATTTATTCAACTTGATGAACACGCAGGTTTGGGAAGAGATTCCATTTCATCGAATCAACGAGTTCAGACTTCGTTGTAATGTGCTCTCTTCTAAAGATTCAGAGTTGTTGTCAAGGTCTCAATTTCTGGATCATCTAATGAGTGTAGTTGACAAAACCATCTTGCTGATAAGCAAAGGTGCCAACTAATCATGGCCTCCCGCCACAATTTAGTCACAACCTCTGTCGACGTCTGGCACAATTTCAGGGACGATGACGTCAGACAAGCTGTATTTCTCTTTTTATGTACACATGAAAACACATCACGTCATTTTGAAACCTCTGCAGATTGCCTCTATTGGAATCTATTGAGATGGCCAAAGTGTTCGATACTGAGGCCTTCTTCTCTCAACACACGACTTTCTTTTTTCCATCTATCATTTGGCCAATTTCACACAAAAATCCTCCGCAACCTCACCCAATTGGAGAAGCTGCCTATGATGGGAGAATGTGAGAGTATTATTGCCAAATTGGACCCTTACATAAAGAGGGTGTGGAAAGGATGAGATGCCAATCTTCAGGCAATCGAATTTTTTATGTATAACGATAATATTATTATTGCATGGGGTTCGCCGTTGAACAGCAAGCATCTGTGGCCGAGTTGGTTATGGCGCCAGACTCAAGCGAAAGCTTAGATCATCTTCTGATCGGGAATTCTGGTATTCGTAAGAATGCGTGGGTTCGAATCCCACCGGATGCACAATTTTTTTAACTTTTAACTTTTATTTTAACTTTTTTTTTCAACTTTCAACTGTCACAAATTTAACTTTTCGGCTTGTCAACACCAGTGAACAAAAGTATCTTTTAGATAAACGGACGGTTTGGCAAATTCCCTGAACTTCACAGTATTTTGCATTTATTGATCGGAATTAAGTGAAGATCCCATAATTCAAACTTTATTAGTTTGGCTGCGTGAGTTTTTCAAATGATCTCACACTTGCACCCAGCACCGAAGCCACACCCTCCGCTGAGCCCCATAGACAGCTGGACCTGGCTGCCGTCCTTCACTTCGGACTCATCTGCGAGTGTCTGCCCATCAAGTGCGATGCTTTGGTGGTACGTGGGAATTCCCTTCAGGGACAAGATTTGTCCTTTGATTTCGTTAACGTTAGAGGCTTGGACGTGGAAGACCTGCATGTAATGAGTAGAAGTCACAGTGAGTATCCCGGTACCTCGCCAGTAGAGACGCTGGTGACTTTGATTGCCATTGTGCTAGTTGTGATGTTGTTGTTGCTGTGTGGTAGAGCGCTTTGATTATGATCTTGTACAGTTTCATCCTGTGCCATGTACCATACGTAAAGAAACCTCATGGGTTGATCGGCAGCTTCTCTGAGTATGTCATTTATCGTGTGATGACACGCTAGTTAACGTTTTAAGTGAGTCTCGATTGGGTGTCGACTTCTGTATTTCAGACGGACTTGCATGAAAATGAATAAGATGGGTGACTGTCACGGTTGTTACCGCATCCGCACACTTGGCGCAACCCGAAAAGTCCCGCTTTGAGCGGTTTTACCCATTAATTGATCGCCGCACCTGCTGTTTTACTCTTCCGTTTTTTATCCAACATTGGAGGACGACAAACCCTTCAGAATATAACAAAAAAGAACATTTGATGCGCAAGAGTAATGTTGGACGATTGGAAGTCAATTTCATCTCTTTATTCAAAACGTGACGATCAAGATGGTCTTGTCACGATGACAGACTCCCGCTCTCCTCGAGCATTGCCTCCTCTCCCGCCCCTGCAGAGGGCAGCGAGAGCCAAAACAGACAGTGCGAGACTTCTTCTCTTCAATCTTGATCTGAATTCTTCCACCGTGTTGTGCGGCTCTGCGTCCACTTCTATTGTCTTTACACGCATGAATTTGATGCACAGACGTAATCTCTCAAGTTCTACAAGGATGATCTTGGGTGGTAGCAGTCCCTCTTTGGTATTTGAAAAGGGGCGGGGGTAATTGGGGTTCAGGTGGCCGGAGAATCTTCCCAGAAATCAAGGGAGAATTTCTGATACTTCAATGGTGGGTGGCATCTCTTCTGTATTGATTTTTTTACAGGCATCAGCCTTTGACACAAAGGTTTTTACAAACTGTTTGCATCTTCTGTACATCTCTTTAATAGAATTTAAATAAATTTTACAAAGAGATAACTGAAGATTTAAATTTGTGAAGAATGACCTTGCTCAACAGTCTAAAACTTAAATTGTCTGTAGCAATCTTTTTCTATACAGGCCATAGTGGTTCAAATAAGATATCTCTACATAATATCATATGTCTACATTTGACAAGTAACTGTCAAAATTGAAATTTCACTGCTTTTTTAGGACATCTTAAGATCAAAAATGTCAAATAATCTCTCCATTTTAACTCTGTACAAATTTTACTTCCGGCTGCAATATACCAGGGGTCCACAATCCCCAAGTATCCACAGATTAATTGAACCAGACACTGCACAGATTGATTGAATCAGACCCCACAAAAGATGGACTTTGAATGAAGACAACCTATCACAAAAGATGGACTTTGAATGAAGACAACCTATTATTAAAGTTAGAGCTGGTTTAACGTTATAAGAAGGTTATCTTTATGTTGGCTGATGAAAAATGCCTCTCTCACTTTTTTCCGCAAAAAACAACGAGATCCAAAACCTTTTTGCCAAAGTAACCAAGGAAAGTGTGGAAAAAACACCACCCCCTAGCCAGGATTGGCAAGGCCCAGAGGCCGGTTCCACGTCTTTGGAAGAAGCAGCTACAGCTGTAAAGCAGGAGCACTTACGTGTGAATAAAGAAACTGAACTGAACTGAACTGAACCAAGGAAAGTGTTGCAGCCAGAAGTAGAATTTGTCAATGTACATCTAAATTGATTAACATAGTCTCTGATACTAGACTGTATCCCCCTCATATTCTTTCTCTGTACTTCAATCTCTGTGAAAAGAGATCAGTGTTGCAAGAGGTTGAGCTGTAAAGATACATAAGCTTTATGGTGAACATTTGTGACCCTCACGATTTTTAGGTCTGTGTTGTCTTGATTGCCGTCAGGCTGCTCTCATCATCAAGGAGTTGCCGTGTGAAAAAAATAACAACCGCAAATTCAAAAATTCGATTCATTTATATATTCTCTCTTCACTACAAGTGTAAGCCGTCTCTATGTATGATGCTGATGAGAAGCATCAGAATGTGCAGTTCATCGTGTTATGTGCTCAATGTGGATGAAGGGTGGTTCATCAGTAATGTGCCTTTTCTGACCGTCTTTGGTGTGAGTCCTGTCCCAAGTCAGCATTGTGCACAGTCGAAGACCTAAAGGCTCACCACACAGCCAGCCGTCGGCGGAGTAGGACAGAGTCATCTTGCGCTGGTTGATCCGTGAAGAAGGCAGCGACTGCGCACTGGACATCTTGTCTCTTCTCTCCATTGAACTGATCACATGTCAGATTGATCAAGATCAAAATGTGATCGCACCTTCTCAATTCGAAAGACATCCTTTCTACTTCTTGCACTAAGGAGGTGAAGGACTCGCTCCTGCTACTCAGTCTCCTGTCCTCTATCTGATCACCAAAAAGGTTCATCACTGAAGGGATTTGTCTTGCACTCATGCTTGTTGTTGCTTCTGTTGGTTGTTGGAAATGGTTGGGGTTCAGCCAATCTTGTTGTGCGGGGAATATTCTCGGATAATCGAAACATATCTCCGACACTGACAGAACCGTTGGGTTCGACGACCATTGTGCTGAGAGAAGCTCAGCTACGACCCTACTATTCGCCTTTATTTTGGCATGTGTTACTCCTTAAGGAGATCACCTGGCATGTTCTATGATAGCTCATGCCGCGCGGACATCGAAATCGGAGAACATTCAACTTTCTATGACAACATGACGCATTTTTCAAACAATTCGAGAGCCCATGAAATATCAATTCTAAGGAGCGGGGGCGCACAAGAATCTGCTGCACGTGGTGATTGGTGATCTCCGGGCAGAGTTGCCAGAGACTGGACGGACCCCCTGGGAGGGTACATATAGGTGCACTGGTCTGGCTGAATTCCATTTCCTTCTATGTCGCTTCCCCGTGGTGAGGGAAGTCTTTCTTGATTTTTTCTGACTTCTGATGGCGGAGAAATAGTGTTACGTACGGGTTTGCCCGTGGTTACCCCAATATTAATACAATAACACACTTTGCACTTCACTTAAAGGATCTCCAGATGGAAGCGACATCATGATCGTGATCATAAGCATCCACAGAACTACGTGACGTTTGACAAAGGACCGAATACACCTCAAAAATGATTCTTTATGTTGATCTACACAGTTGTAAACGGTTGTTTCACTGCCTCGGCTCCCTCAGTAGACTCTGCGTGTGTGCTTCTTTGTCATTCAACATGGTGACCCTCTCCCCGCACATCGAGCTCTCCACGAAATCTTGGATTATGCTGACGACTTCTAAGCGGTAAGACTTCTGTTGGTACACACGTAATTCACCGATGACCTGCGAGATTTCAATGAAAGTTCGGTGGAACTTCGCGAATTCATTTCGTGGTGGATTTATTTTGGTAATGTTGAGCCAAAAGTGTTGTATCTTTGCAAATTAATAAGAACGGTCACTCAAAAGATGCACAGAAGGTGTCACCAAAATCCGTATCTGCGATTGCTACATCCACAAACTGCAGACTAACATTTTCGGAAGAGGATGAGGCTTTGCCACCATCTCATGTTGTTGTGGACTCTGGACGTTTAGAAGATGGAAGTGAAATCCCACCCTCGCCATCATGAGCCGTTTTTCAAAGTTGATGAGTTTGCCGTTTGCGACTGTGTTCACATTTCCATCTTCAATGAACCTGAACAATGTCACTCGTTGTAAAATGAGTTGTAGATACAGAAACTCAAGAGAGATTCCATTCCACAATAATTTTTAAAAAGAATACTAAATTTAGAAGAAAATCGACTCACGTCAAATCTGCCAGATAAATCCCAATATACGGCAGACTACAACTCTTCAGTGAAATCTCCTCGAAATCTCGCAGAAAACTCACCACGGTGGGTTCGATTGTTTCACGGCGTCACGCATGATCTTGAAATTTCTGTCAAACATGTGGCTGAATTGTTGGTCGAAGATGACCCGCAAGTCTGGGGGGACTCTGTCCCAGGACCGTTGTAGACGGCTGACAGATGAGCCGAGGAGACCTGACACAATTCCCATCATCGAGTTGAAGTTCTGGAGGAGTCTGCATTCCTGGAATGAGATGAGTTTTGGCAGGTTGTAATTTGACAAATTAAACATCAGAAAAGAATAAATCGTTGTAGATATAGTGAGATTACTCACATTCGCGGTTCTTATAAAATGAGTGATGAGAAGACCCCTCTTACTCAGATCTGTCTCTGTAACTATCTCCGATGTTACCCACCGACTACACTAGGATTTATCAATCTACAATCCCATTTACAAACAACAAGATTTTCCGACACTGAAATGACGAAAGTTCGAGGAAAAGTCAATCTACAACTCCTTCTCACCAGATTGAAACGGTCGATCAGGGCCACAATTCTGGGGGCTTTTGTCCCACCGTCCTTACTCCAATTTTGGTCCAAACACTCACTAGGTTGAATTTTCGCGAAAATTCCATATTCCGCAAGTGTCAACTGCCTGAAAATTCTCAGAAACTTCCAAAAAAATTCTCAGAAATTTCTAGAACAATCACTGTTGAGAAATTTCCATGGATTTTTCACGAAATTTCACCTGGCGAGTTCGACGGGCGCGATGCTCAACAAAGTTAATTTCCCTGTCATTCATCATTTCCAGTTCTACAAACGCATCTACAACACGTTTACCTTCGAAATGTGGAATATACGGTATCGGTGGCATATCAGACATCGTCCTGTGACGAGTTATTACACGGTAACTACCGAGAGATAAAAACGCAACGAATAATTTACAATGCAAAAAACACCAGAGAAATGTATTTTCACGCACTATGATTTTCGCCAAGTAGTAGCAGCCGGCTCGCGGTTATAACCGCGATTTTAACCGTGCTTGGCACGTTCGGCGCATTAGTACCAGTCGGCTCACGGTAGTTACCGTGACTTCCAACCGCCGAAATTTCAAATTGGATAAAAGGTCTTTACATTTAATTTGAATTTGTCGCTTTTGCCACAATTTTATAAAAGCGTAAAAAAATGATCCCAAGACATCATGACGAGATATCTCGAAACGAACCTGACGTGCGTGTTTTTGGTCAAATTGCCCCTCTGCTTCTCCATGGCCGCCATCATCAATTGCCCAGGCCCTGGTTCATCTACAACGAGCACTTTTTCCACGAAATTTCGGAGACGGAAGAGCAACTCGTCCTCCGCAAAGTCGAAAAAGAAATTGTCGACCCAATGCTTTAAGACGAACCAGACACGTAAGTGGATGTGTCTACGATACTTCTCGTTGCGAAGTGGGTCGGAGTGGGTGTCGGGGGTGTGATATCTGACGTGTACACGTCAGATTTGACGGGCGAGAAATTTCCCGCCAAAAGTACCTGAGGATGAGGAGGTCGAGGAGCTCCCTCGGAGTTGTGAAACTCCGGTAAGTCAGGAGGAATCCACTGGTCAAACCGGCACCTGAAAATTCTGTGAAAAAAAATTGAAATTTCGACGAAAAAAATTTTTAATGTTCAAATAATTTTCTTGGAAAAAAATGAAATGGCCGCCTTGATCGTGATGACACCGGTGTTCTGATCGGTGGAATATTGGATGGTGTTTCTCGTGTCCTTGATGTCAAAGGGATAAGCGGGCAAAGCCTCTTCTGAGAATAGTCATGATCAGAAAATGTGGAATGATTTCGTGGATATCGTGCCGCTCGGGTCTCAATCTCGTTCTTTATCACGAGAATAAGTCTTTGTGAAAGTTCTGAAACAATAAAAGCTGTAAAAGAAACGATCTATTGCTCCCTGGATCAAATCGAACTGTGGTCTCACCTTGTTCATCTTGATCATCAGCATATTGCTCTTTCAAAAACTGTTCGTATCTGCAACACGATTAAATCAGTGACACATCCATTTACATATCAATAAAGACATACGGACGTCAGAATAACATCACAAACACGATGAATGCAGACAGGAAATCATCTCAGCTCACCTGGCAACATTCTTTGCTATTCGAAGTTTCTGCTCTTCCAGAAGACGTTCATTTTCCAACTTTTTCTGAATCACCTTCTCTTCATTTTCAGCTGCCTCTCGCTCGATTCTCTTTCTCTCGAATCACCTTCTCTTCATTTTCAGCTGCCTCTCGCTCGATTCTCTTTCTCTCCCTCGCTTGTTGCTTGAACCACCTGTGCATGTATATATATGTAGTCCCTGCTGCCGCTGCTGCCAAAGCACACGTACAGAGGAGCCTGACGTTGACATGACCTCCCCCTTGAGAAGGGTTTGAGGTCATTTCGCGTTGCCGTCTCAGGACCGGATGATGATTGATGCAAAACGCACGACAAATATTAATTTGGTCCAAAAAAATATCCTCTTCTTTAACTTCCCAAAAACCAAATAGATCAGAACAAGATATTGCTAGAAGAAGACAATGAAGCTGAATAAGAGGATTACAAAAATTATCTTTTAATGTTTGATTTAATTCTTCCAATCGCTCTGAGGATGAATCAATTTCATTCTTTAGTAATTAATGATGGTCTTGGATTGATTCTCATGCATTACTTACCACTATTGCATCCTCGCGTTGATGTGTTCCTGCCGATTGATTTTGAGGAGAATGCAGTTTTTGCGCTAGTTGTCCCTTTCCGCTCTGCACACCTCGATTCTGACTCTATGTGTTGTCAGATCTTGACGACTTGGCGACAATCTAATGAACAACCTCTTGAGCTCGACGTTCCGCTGCCAGAGCCTGTTGCGCTCTCATCTCATCTTTTGTTGCAGTCGATCGGCTGTGATTGTTTGGAGTCTTTATTTCCCATCGAAGGTATTAATATCTGATTTAATGTGATGATTTGTGGAAATTGAAAAGAGCTTGTTGTCGCAGATCTGCGCTGAGACCAAAACCGAAGACCGGCCGGCCGTCCTTTCAGCACCAGAGCGACCAACATGACCAAAACATACTTTACGAATACAAGAGTGAACACCACTGATGCCACCTAAGCAAAAAAGTGACAAGCTCTTTGTTGTCGCAGATCTGCGCTGAGACCAAAACCGGACGGACGGACGCCGTCTCACCAGAGCGACTAACATGACCAAGACATACTTTACGAATAGAAGAGTGAACACCACTGATGCCACCTATGCAAGAGGCAGAGTTAGTCAAGTACACTTTGAATAATGTCTTCGAGCAGGTGGAAGATTATCAGGTATGCACACCTGACCAGTATTCGATTGCACGCCTTCTGATGCTTTCAGGTGCAGAACACTTACCTCCAACAGAAAGGTGAAGGATATGTGTCATTGCAACACATCCCAGAGGTTGAGATAGAGGCAGCTTTAAATAGATACGATCAAACACTGA
Source organism: Protostelium mycophagum (assembly GCA_002081555.1). Lineage (NCBI taxonomy): Eukaryota > Evosea > Variosea > Protosteliida > Protosteliaceae > Protostelium > Protostelium mycophagum. The sequence continues at coordinate 202 of KV921129.1, read as the reverse complement.
GAAAGTAAGCTCATCACTGCACCAATCATGGATGATAGTTGATTGCAGCAGGGTCGACAAAAACAGATCGGTCCCGTTGCAACAAACCGAATGGATCGAACACAAAAAATATTGCTTTGGAAAATTGCCAACAGCCGCACAGCTGGGCGCCGAAGGGTGAGTCAAAGCACCTGACATCAGGTGTCTTTCTGACATGTACAGT
>MZNV01002148.1:0-12715 GCA_002081555.1 Protostelium mycophagum | reverse complement strand
CAGGCCTCAGGTGTTGGCCCTTACTTTGGACAGAAGGCATGGTTTGCCAACTACCACCACGAGAAATTACCTTCTGCCATTGAGCGTTACGAGAAGGAGATCCAAAGAGGTATCACCTACACATCCAACAGATGATGTCTAAGACCTCACAGTCCTTGGTGTCATTGAGAAGCATCTTGACGGAAAAGAATACTTTGTCGGGAACAAGTACTCCATCGTAGACATCAACTTTTATCCTTGGCTCAGCGCCGTACCCTTCTTGAATGGACCACAATGCTACAACAACTTCCCCAACATTAAGGCTTATGTGGAGAGAGTCTCACAACACAAAGGAATCAAAGAGGCCTTTGCACAGAGAGCGGCTCTGATGGCCGCACAGAAGCATTAAAAAATTCTGTTAGCTCGACAGACAACAGCTCCAAACTTTCACTTAAGAACGTGTTTTACAATAAAGTCATCGATGCTTCACTTTTCATTTTTCAAGATGAGATAATCCTTATGGACGCTGAAAGTCACGCTCAACGGTTTGAGGGGCAGGTTCTTGGATTTAGAATTCTGCAGCAACTGGAATTGCACCAGGTTTGTGATGGCAACCTTTTCATTTTAGAATGTGATAGATCTACATTCATAAAATGTAAATGTCGAGAGATTCGGGAAGATATCGTGTTCTAAAAATAGATACCTTTCCGAGCGATTGTAGATGGGGGAGGGACATGGAGGACATGAAGGGCGTTTCTGGAGTAACTCCGTCATCGAAAATGGAGTAGTTCTTCGTCATGGTAACCAGCTCATCCGATTCAGAAAATCCTCAAAATAAAATATTATTTTTTTCGAAAATATTTTTTCAAAGAAATAATTCAAATCAAAATTTACCCTTTCCACACAAAGTTTCGCTTGTTTAAAACACTCTATGGACCCCGCAATCAGTTGGTCCACCTGTCACGATCAGAAATTTCCACGAAATTTCGTGGAAATTTACCGTTAAATTCTCGAAATTGGTGGTGTCTTTGAAGTGGTTGAAATACAAAGGTGAAGGTTGTGTCAATTTGTGAAACGGTCCAAACCTAAAATTCGATTATCTCCATGAAAAAATGATATTATTATTTTCTTGATAATATTATTTTTTTCTTCGATATTATTATTTTTTTGATATTATTATTTTTTCTTGATAATATTATTTTTTTCTTGATAATGTTATCTTTCTGGTGAAAACAGATTTGGAGTTGACGGATCACGGTTCCTAACCGTGATTTTCCACGGTAACTACCGCTTTTTGAAAGTCCAAATTCATACATTTCGGTGATGTATTTGCATAAAATTCAAGATTTAAAAAATTTTACCTGTGATAAAATCGCATCTCATCGTTGGCGGCGGGAAAATTAGCCGTTGTGAACGGAGAATAATTCAAATTCTCGCCCGGGAAAAGGCAGTGCATCGCGTATATCATCTAAGATATCTCAGTGTGACGTCACACTAAATATTGTAGACGCGATTAGTTTTTTAAAATCCAGAATGTTCTCACCCTGAAAACACCTCTGCATAAGGCTAAATGTGTCTCGTTGTAGAGCTGTATAGATCAACAGAAATTCCAACGAAATTTCACTCACATGCTCCGCCGTGATCGGTACGGGTTTCTTCTTCTGCTTGTTTTTTCGTGTATCTACAACGGTCAATTCAAATTTCAAATCCACCGATTTGGCGGGAAATTTTTTCTAAATCCTCGTACCTATCTCGGTGGTCAATACCTTTATATATTGCTTGTTACGCAGTCTAAGTCCTTGTAAATAATCTAAATACCAAAATATGGAGGCGTATTCGGTGGGGTGGTATAAACCGAGCTCAAAACCTAGTTGTAGAAAGTGGAGCATGAAGAACGAGCACAGATCATTCATCCAACTTTCAAAGAAAAGTGCCTGAAATTTCTCAGAAATGTAAATGTTCTATAGATTTTGTCGAGAAGATATTTATATTTAAATTTAATTTTTATATTGAAATTTTTTCTGAATATAAAACTCCAAAAAAACAAAATAAATTGCCCGTCCCTCCTCAACAAATTTTTAAAATTCAAATCTCCCGCCAAAACATCCAGCGACGTCTTACCGGCTCGTTGTCCGTTGGCACCGAGAATTCCGCGTCTAAATTGGATGTGTATTGGTAACAGATGACAAAATCGTCTAAGAGATGCACGATTCTTCGCCTCTGTCTAGCCCTGTTGAATGCGAAGATCCGCAAGCAGTGGATGGCCACCTGAGAAATTTTATTTTAACATATTTTTAAATTAATTTATACAAATGAATGAAATAATAAAATAATTTTATAGAGTTTTTCTTGAAAGTTGTAATTATGGTCAGAAAAATTTTTAATGTTGAAAAAAACTTTGAAAAATTTTCGGAGAATTTAAATTTTTTGTTCAAAATAAGAATTGGAAATTATTTTTGATGAATTTGGACTTTCACGGTAATTACCGAAATTTTTTCACGAGGTGCGCATTCGTTCCATCACACGATCAACTTGGAAAAATAATAATAATAAATACACACCTTCGAGGCTTCTACAACGAACTCTTGTGTCTGTTGATGTTTCACCAAAGTCAAGGGGATACCGTATTTTACGAACGTCAAGTTGACCATCTACAACGAGTCACCCACTGCCTCGATATTTTAACCCCTCACCTCCTCGACGGATGATTTCCCCACGATTTTTCCGTTGTACAAAACGCTGAGGTGCATCCTGGAGCGGGCCAGAATATTTGGTCCACTCGAACTGAACCAGTAGAGGAATTCCAGGTATTGGTCAAAAGTGGGTGTTTTCAAGCGGTGGAGAAGGGTCACGTGATCTAAAGAGTCAAGCAGGGAGGTCAGGAGGGTCCTGGGGTGGTCAGGCGGTAGACGATGACGTCATCACCAAAAATTATATCAACATCTGGATTTTGAAGTTTTCAAGTTGAAGAAAATAAAAACAGAACTAAAAATAGACTCACTTTGACTGATCGAAAGGAAGTGCAGGCACTACTCTTGCTGGAGCGGGTCCCTGCTGTATCCTAGCAACCTACCCTCATTTATCCGATTCTCCGAGTTTTCATCGAAATTTCTCCCACCTCCCCGTCAAAAATACTGTCAAAATGTACGTCCAGAGATTCCATGTGGATTTTAATGTCTTCCCCCACTACTTTTCTGAATTCTGAAATCTCGCCGAAAAATTTTCTGGCCTGGCTAATCGCGGCTTTGGCGCCAGCCCAGTCGGGATTACTTTCCAAGTTCTGTGGCTTGATTTTGCTTGGCGCAGTCCTGTCGAAGGCTAACTCTATGGTCCTGAAAGCCTGAGGGTCGTGAGTTCGATCCCTCCCACCGACTCTCTTTTTGAGATTCTCACTTGAATGAAACGGAGGCGGGATAATATGGCCTTGTACAACTCGGCTTGGTCTGTTTTCTGCGAAAAGTCGGTGGAAATTGTGTTTACGTATGTCACCTGCTCGATGAGACCAATTAATTGGGACTGTACGGTCTCAAACTCTTCTGTGATGACGTCATCACTCTTGTCCTCGCACATGTAAAATCCAAAAGTGTGCGTGTAAAAATCTTCCTCCTGAATTTTCCGTGAACATTCTCCACAAACTCTCATTCGAATAAAACCCACCCCATACACGTCAGCGCGCATCACGAGGGACCTGATGGTGTCACAGGATTTTAACAAGAGCAGAACGAAAGCACGTAGGTAAGGGTTCGTGATGTCTTGGTGCTGGTGCGTGTAAAGGCATGTGAAGACACTCTGACATAGGGAGAATCCCGAGTACCAAGTCGCCTGAAGATGTTATTATTTAAAAAATCAAATGGAGTATTCTTTGATGGTATCAAGACTGTTTTGTGTCGAAAGATTCACAAGACTGCAGGTGGATTTATACTGTGGAATGAGTATATTGCAGCAGAGCTGCAGGTAAATGTATACTGTAGAAACAGATGTATTGCAATAGAGCTGCAGAGGTGGATTTATACTGTGGAGATGAGTATATTGCAGCAGAGCTGCAGGTAAGTTTATACTGTAGAAATAGATATATTGCATCAGAGGTACAGAGGTGGATTTATACTGTGGAGATGAGTATATTGCAGCAGAGCTGCAGGTAAGTTTATACTGTAGAAATAGATATATTGCAGCAGAGCTGCAGAGGTAAATTTATACCGTGGAATGAGTATATTGCAGCAGAGCTGCAGGTAAGTTTATACTGTAGAAATAGATATATTGCATCAGAGCTGCAGAGGTAAATTTATACTGTGGAGATGAGTATATTGCAGCAGAGCTGCAGAGGTGGATTTACAACAGCAGAGCCTGTCATCAATTTACCAGAACAAGCAAGCTGTATATAAATAAAGGTACTGCAGCAGATGTGAATGGATTTATAACAACAGAGTTGTATATATTAATATACTATAGCAGAGCTGCCACTACTAAAACAGAGGTGCAGAGCTGCAGGTAAATTTATACTGTATATCTAAAGTTCTGCAGGAAGAACACCAATAAATAGACATGGGTCTTGTGCGCTGTTGAGTTACAGAAATAACCGTCTCATTGTTTTTGATGAAGACAGCGGTCAAGATTACATGGAAGACTATACAGATGGAACTGCAGTGAGGACATCTTGTTTAAAAGAAATGCAATCGATCCATCCAATCTTCACCTGACAACACAACAGCTGATCCATGATGTCTATAACGAGGGAAAGATTCATGTGCTCATCGGGTGTGGGGAGCAGTCCTAACTGCAGCCTCTCCTCTCTGGTTTTGAAGGAGGCGTAATTCACTCCACTATCCATCTTTGGATCACCAATCTTCAAGACGTCACTTTCTAATCACAGTTCCATGTTTGTATTTAAATCATGATTTTCCATTTTAGACAAAAGAGCGCAAGGAGCGCACCAAATTTCGAAGACGAAGGTCGATCGACGTGGTGCTCAATTTTGAAATTAGATCTTGACGTCATATCTGTTTGTACCTCTATCGCCGACATCGAATCGAATAATTTGAATCCATCACGATGCAATAGTTGTCCAGACGAAAACTCGTCACAAGCGGTGTGTATAAAAGAGGTGATATCCACCCAATCTCCATCAGCTGCACCTATCAACAAGTATTTGTTTTTAAAGACATACTCTGATCATCTCTAGGGGTCGTCATTGCCTGCTCTATGATCCCGTGCCGCTCGTGCCGCTGCGTAAGTCTTTATGGATTGTGCGTCTACAACGTAAAATCCCCTCTCTCATCGAACATCTCTTCAATCTCCTGTGCCCCACATCTATGTCTCAATGATATATCAGCCAGCAGTGCTGCAGCTCTGCTCAAAAGCCCCGATTCTATGGAACAAAATTCTTGTTATTTTTACACAAAAAAGTGACTGTAAGTCTAACTTTATTCCCACAAATACATTCACACAGAAGATAGATGTCTTTATAGAGACAGGGACTTGATGCTCTTGTCGAAGGCGGACATCTTCTCTGCGGTGTTCTTCAGGTTGACGATGCTCTGCTCCATCTCTTCTCTCATCATGCTGGCGTCTAAGACTTCGCTGATGGCGGCCGAATCCAGCAGAGAGATGCTGCTCTGTAGTTCAAGCCACAGCTCGTTGTCTCTACGCAATGATCAACTTTGTTGAATTTTTTATCCGGATTATTTTTCTAAATTTCGGGAATTATTTTCGAATCTTTTCGAAAATAATTCGTAAGATCCAGTCTGTTATTTTTCTAAATTTCGAGATTTTTTTTCGAAAAAAATCAGAAAAAATCAGAAAAATCAGAAACAATTCACAGAAAAACTTCAGAAAAACTTACATTATTGGCGCCAAGAAAAAGTTGTGAACTTTTCTGATAATATTCTTGGTGATTCGGACTTTGATCCTCTTAAAGATCTCCTGCACCATGTCCCTCTCATCAGCAAATCTCAATATAGGCGCCTCGCCTTCTTCGACAACATTCAACACCTGAAACGCGTGGGTGTCTGTTGTCGACATTGTTTAGATGGGGATTGTTGGAGATTGTGAGGCTAAAAATAGAATGGAAGATCACCTCGTACATGATGGTTTTCGTGGGATAAAATTCGTCCATGCATTGTTTCTGGAAATTTCAGCGAAAATTCGATGGCATATCACATGTCATGACATGTCATGCAATGAGTCACCTTAGAAGATGCGATGAGACGGTCAGCATATGCAGTGACAAGTGTCCTGAGGTATACACATAACCTTCTGAAGTATTTCACATCCAGGGGAAACTACAACGGGTCAGTACGGTGTCGACGCCTAAACATTGTCGACAAACGTCCATGAATCGGATGTCGACACGTTTATGTACATTATATTTGTCGACATGAACGTGTCTACATTATATTTGTCGACAATAGATGATTGTACATACCTTCTGCTCGTTATCCTTCTTGATGAGGGATTCTATTAATGCTGGTAGTCTGTTAAATACAGACAACAGCCTCTCATGCAACTGATCGATCAGGACGATGATGGTGTCTTCCGCTCTGTCTTTGCACAACTCGCACGCCTGTACGTGTCAGATGATGTCAAACATGACATGAAGGTCTTGAGGTCTCAAAGTCTTGAAATCTCCAAAACGCCAAAAAACTCGATTTTTCGCAATTTTTTCCGCAAACTATTCAAAAAAAATTAAAAAAAAGATTTAAAAATTTAAAAAAAGTTTCTTTAAAAAAAATATAGTTAAAATATTTCAAGGAAAAAGCTCACATGGAAGAAGAAGTTCTTGTCCGTTTGGCTTGGCAATCCCGCCAAAAGTTTTGATGGGACGACCAGATTTCCGCACAAGGCTTCAAACTCGGAGAAAAGTCGTTCGAATTGTTGACCCCCGTAGATTCTGACTTTTGACAGTGACAAGTTGTTGACATCGGACATTCTCCATTCGGGTGTGCCTGAAATTTGGGTGAGTTTCAAGTTGAAGAGAATGAAGTTTTGCTTGAATATTTTTTAGGATTTTTTATTTCCGAAAATTTTCAAAATTTTCAAAATTAATTAAATTTTTGATATTTTTTTAATAAAGATTTTGAAAATGTAATTAAAATTGACGGACTACAACTCACTGAAATATTGTTCGTCGACTTCTTCCTTCAAAGTTTCTCCAACCGCATCAGGATGGGCCTTGCATGTTCCATGAAGGAGCTCCACTGAGATCTGCGAATATCTAGATGCGAATTTCGCGACCAATTCTGCGAAATGTCAAATTACAACTGTGAATCTAATTTCAAATTCTCGATTTTTTCTTCATAACAATTCAAAATTCAAATTCAGAAAAAGGCGGGAAACTCACCTTTCAGGTTGATTCCTTTTATGGAAGAGACTTGCTCTAAGCTTTTCATTTCAGTGAGAAGCTCCCTCCTCTTATTCTGAATAACTCTGACTGTTCCAGGAACAACATCCCGCTGGTACTGCTCCCACATTTTTTTGACCAAGTGGCTACGTAACTTGGACAATCCAACACGCTCGATCGTGCTGAAATTTCTCAGAAATTTCGATCTTATGACGACATGCGAAAATTGGCTTTATCATAATAAAATTTTTATTTTTTTGAAAATATATATTGAATTTGTCATAAATACCAGAAATATATATCATATCCATATATGACCAAGTTATTACATTTTGCACCACAGAAGTCAAATTTTTTTTGAATTTTCACAAATCAAATTTTTCATTCTGCGAAATTTCAGAAATTTTTTCCGATTCTCAAGTAGAAATACAATCCCATAATGAAAAGTTGTTCACCGTCTCAATATCCTCACCTGTCACTACAATGCATGTGTTTCAATGTCTTCTCTTCTTGACTCTCATTCTGCAATAATTTGTCCATGAATGCCGAAGAGTTGGTCTTCTTATCGTTTATCGCTTGTTCTCTTTCCTGGAAATTTCAGTGAAATTTCACGGAAAATGTATGTGTTTGGGTGGAAAAACGTCAAAATTGATTTTCTTCATTCGAAAAAATATTTATTCGAAAAATCTAAATAAATCAGAAAAAAATATAAATGTGAAATAAAATTGTTTCAAATTAAATTTTTTTTTCAAATAAATAATAATGTACCTGTCCGCTCAATAAACTGGTGAAGAAAATTTGATCCTTCGGAATATCGTTGAATAATTCCTCCGATGAGGTGAGGAAATTCTTCAGCCTCTTCTCTGTCGACAAATAGGAAACTGTCGACAAGAATTTGTTGTACACGACGGTGGTACGGGCTCCGCTAGGGTCACATCTGTGACGTCATCAATCCACCATAAATTTCACGGAAATTTCGACACAAGAACAGACTACATCATTTCTGGGAAATCTCTCACCTTCTCACCAACTGTCTCAAAGTCTCAACCCCCGGTATATAGGGTCTGGAAGTGTCTTCAATTATGGGTTCCCCCCCTGTTGATGCGATCTGGTTTGATGACGTGGCAGTGATGATGGAGTCCTCCACTAACAGAATATGTCTATGGGCTGGTCTCAAAAGGTGTTCCAGGAACGGCATATACTGATGACGTCATCAGGCACGAAATCTCGGGTGAATTTACCTCTGGCTTCTCCACGATGTCCGTTCCGAGGGCGAGACCTGGTGTGTCGATAATCGAGAAATCGAAATAATATTTAGATTCCATCTACAACGAGTCAATTTATTTTTTCATATCGTCTTTGTCACGAGAATGTCTCGTGATCTTAACGTGTGTGACACGGTAGTATATTCACTCTAAAAATAGAACAAGAGGGACAACCCTCACCTGAACGGATACGGGATCGCTGATGAATCTGTTGGTGATTGTGTTAGATTTAGCCTTACTCGTTTGGGGTATTTTGTTCAGTGTCCTGATATCGTCAGAACGTCACCATCATGTCATCATCATGTCATGTCTTGTCATCATCATGTCAACATCATGTCATCTTCATGTCATCATCATGTACAACAACTCACTTGGACTGAGCTTCCCGCCCTTCGAATGAATATTTCTTGTCGGATGTCGAATTGACCAAGTGTATAAACAACGGCCTTCTTGTCGCTCCAGCTAAAAATAATCAAAATTTAATTGATTATTGAATCTCATTATGATAGAATTTTGTTTGTATTTATCATTCGAATAATTGAATTGAAAATATTGTGGTAACAGATCCTTCAAGTCTCGGTAATACACGGGAATACACACGTTAATTACCGAGAAGATTTTCTATATGTTCAAAGAAACTGACCAAATTACAAATTAATTGAAGTTTATTTGAATTAAAATTTTTTTGTCAGATCGCTTCTAAAATTTTTTTATTCACTTGCAGGAAAAATTTTTTTCTCAGTTTTCTTGGAATTTTATATTTAAATTGAAATTTAAATTTTATATTTAAATTGAAATTTAAGTGAAATTTCACCCTTGTTGAATTCGACGAGGTTCATTGGCTCTCCAACAATAGCTTCCATCACGTGACTTTTTCCCACAGAATTAGCTCCTACAATCACGATCTCCGGCCTCTTGTAGTCGACGTCGACATGATTTGACAGTCTACAACGAGTCATTCTCATTGCTATAAGAACTGCAAAAGGGAAACATCAGGATCTGCATCGCGGCTTTGCCGTGATTCCTTGAGACTCTTACCGTGAGCCGTTACGGTAGTTACCGTGAACCGTTACGGTGGTTACCGTAAGCCGTTACGGTAGTTACCGTAAGCCGTTACGGTGGTTACCGCGATTGTAGCGGTTATAAGTGGCAGATTTCGGCAGAGCCGCCCAAATAATAAAATTTAAAATCCTCACTCTACAAGAATGTTCTGGAAATCTTGAAACCCTGAGTCAAATCGAAATGGCTCTGCATTTTTGGCGGGAAAGTGGACTTGGGGGTGTTTTTCGTGAACTCTTCAGGAATCTTCTTGGAAGTTTCCTCGAGTTTTCCACGAATGGTGTTATTTCCCATGTTGCCATGACCGGCCGTAGAGGTTAAAGAGGGGGCGATGGCTTCAGGTCTCGACTTGGTTGTCGGCTCTGGGAGGCTGGTGTGTGACGTCACCGTATTGGCAATAGCCTGGTTCATGCTAGGTGGCAGGGGCTCGATCGGCTTTCTCATGTCTGGGGTGACCATCTCGGACAGCTAAAGGCAGATCAGAAAATGGATGGGAATCGGGATCAGATTACCTTTGTGGCAGAAGCAGCAATCGGTAAAGAAGTACCGGATGAGTGTGGTCCGATGGAAGGGGAATTTCCAACACTCTGTGCAGGTGCAGGTGCCTTAAAAAAATCATCATCAACATATATTTAATCCTGGATGGGATCAGCAGACTCACCTTGAGGGAAGTATTAGAGACACCTCTGGAGGTAGTACCCATAGCGAGAGTAGCTCTATCCTTCTCCTTCTCCTCCTTCTCCTTCTTATCTTTTCTCTTGAACATGTCTTCTGATCAAGAAATAAACTTGTAAAAAGAAGTCTTAGAGAGCAAACCGATGGCTGGTCGTGTCAATGTGACGCTTGTCGCCAGTGGATGTCGTTGTAAAAGGTCGTGATTTTTTTGGCGCGATTTTGTGGACATTATCTCATATTTGAGGAGATCAAGACATGAATCTTCTGTTATTAGGTACATCATCCTCTTAAATGACGATTTGTTCTGACAGGACTAGATCCTTTCAGAAATAGTTTTCCGGAGGTGATAGAGGAGACTCTCGAAGAAGGTCAGAATGCAAATCAGGACTAATTAGATTGACCTAACTCAGGAATCGCCACAACATGTTCTTTTAATCGAAGAGGGACGTTATTAGCCACGGGGTGTTACGATGGGAGATGTATCATCTGGGACTTTGATACGAGATCAGTTTCTTTAGTATTCTCTGGACATATATCTCCTGTTACTTCTGTGAGGTAATTTCTTTGATCTGATCATCGATGATTCCAACAGATCCAGATCATTACAGCCCTATTTTGCATCTTCATTTTCTGATTGTTTGTGATCTTTATGATTAATCAATATAGTTGGTCTAAAAATGGGCGGAGGTTGATCTCTTCATCATTAGACTGGAGTATCAATTGTTATGATGTCTTGAATAATTCTGTGGAGAAGATCATCAGGTTCGATTCCGCTGTACAATCTGCACAGATGCATCCTAAAGACAAGTGAGGCCCTCTAAATATATACTTTCAAATATATCAAAAAATATTTCAAGTTTTTCTAGAATATCTGATATTTAGAGTTGAAAAATCCTCACACATATTTTTTTAAACATTTTTTATTTATCAAAAGAATATATCACGAATATCCACAATATAGTTTCCTCGAATCTTTTCGGATGAAAATATTTCCACATAACGACAGAATTTTTTCAGACAAAATATATCTTAATTTTCCAATAAAACGTATTTTATTTTCGAATAAAAATTTTAGAAAATAATTTTATTTCAGTGATATTCTAGTGGGTGTGGCTAGTTACGAAGATCCGGTTTTATTTAATTTAAAAACAGAAAGAAAAATCACACTCACAACAGTGGAGGGAGAATCAGAAGCCAAGCGGGTTCGTTTTCATCCGACTTTTCAAAGAAATTTCGTCGATATACGGTCATCTACAACGAGTGACTATTTTTAGCCTCAAAAAGGGAGTTCGAAATCGAAAGACGTTCCGACAGCTTGTGCCGTTTTTAATAAAAATGGAAGTAAAATTTTTGTGGGGACGACAAAGGGAGTGGTCTGTATATTTGAAACAGAAACATGCAAGGTGAGTTTTTATTTATATTTATATATATTTTTATATATATTTATATATCTTTTTATTGTATTTGAACATTGTAATTTTTTTGGACTTTTTTCTCAGAGTTTTGATTTTTTTGAAATTTTTGGTGAAAGTTTTTGGTGAAAGTTTTTGGTGAAAGTTTTTGTACGGTAGTTGACGCAAGGTGAGTTTTTATTTATATTTATATATATTTTTATTTATATTTATATATCTTTTTATTATATTTGAACATTGTAATTTTTTTGGACTTTTTTCTCAGAGTTTTGATTTTTTTGAAATTTTTGGTGAAAGTTTTTGTACGGTAGTTGACGTGAAAAACCACGGTAAAAACCGTGATCTTCGTATTACCACCATATAAAATATCCTTAAGATCCAATTTTTTACGAACACTATCAGAAAACGAAGATTTTCGTGGAAATTTCACTGAAAAATCATTTTAATCATTTTATATTTTCAACTCAGAGAAGCGAACAACCACCGAAAATCCGTGGAAATTTCACTGAAATCCACAGTTGATGAGCTCGTTCCGAGTACCAGGAAACGCGGCCATAAAATCTATTTTATTCAGTCCAAACGGAAGCGAATTTTTATTAAATTCGACGGACAGAATTATTCGTGTCTTCAATGGTGAAGATTCGAAGGTGTTTTTTCTAAATTTTTAAAATTTTCGATTTTTTCGAAACAAAATATTTTCATTTTTTCGAAATAAAACATTTTCAATTTCGCATTTTTTGGGTTGTTACGGAAAATAAATTTTCGGGTTTCATTGTGAAAAATCGAATAAAATAATGAATATTGGCAGGTTGTAGATCGAACGTTCACAGACCCCGTGAACAATATGCAATGGAAGAAAGCGAGTTTTAACCCCGACGGCGACTACATCATCGGCGGTTCCGCACAGAAGTCAAACCATAATATATACATATGGAGCAGGGTCGGAGGTGAAATTTCTCGGAAAGTTTTGGGGTGGGGGTTGATTGTTC
>MZNV01002147.1:0-11773 GCA_002081555.1 Protostelium mycophagum | reverse complement strand
TGCCATGTGGGTGCTTGTCTTTCGGTCATCTTGAATATGTTTGGTTGATCCGGCTCACGTCTTCAAGTTGAAATTCTTCTTCGTATAATAAAAACCGAAAAATCTTGGAAAATTTTGAGAATTCTGATTTCTATTATTAGAATCATATTAACAGATACTTAAAGACAATATGCTCAGGTATGTACTACAAAAAAGGAACTCGAGAAACAGGTATGACCTCATTTCACGGTACATTTATACTCACAACAGAAATTACGCTTCTTTTGTCTTTGTTTGCGATCTTCTCCTTGTCTATCTTATCTGTTTGTCTGTCGCACAATTGGGCAGCTTGCATTTCTATGAAGCCCGGTCCATTTCAAAATGTGTCAGCCATTTGCTGATGAGGGTGAACAGTGGTTCGAACATGTTTCAATTTTGGATCTATCTATCAACGACACGTATTTGGTCAGGTCGTGATGATAGAATAGAATCGTGGTTTTGAAAATGATGTCTTACTGCAGCCCAGGCCACCGTGTTACGTAAATTCGTTGTTATTGAGATTTCCGCAGAGTTCTTTTCACCACACACAACAACATATGGTTCAAATGGACTGGAAGAAAGTGAAGGAGAGATCCAAAGCGTTTCTATATAGCTGGATCCGCCGTCACCTTCTCGGCACACTCATCACATCCATTGTACTCTTTATGATCTTAGGACTTCATGCTTCTTTCTTAAGTAACTTCAAGAATCACATAGACATATCAAAAGATAGTTCCAGCAGGTACGTTGGTTTATATTTTGAATCTTCCCAGATTCAGACAATATCTGCTGACGTGGACAGCCATTTTCTTGGACAAAATAGTGATGAACTGATCACTTTCATACATCTAAGCGACACACATATTACGCACTTGGACCCCGATAGAACCAATGACTTCCAACGTCTTTGTAATCGAGTGGGTGCATTATCCAATCATTTCTGTTGCATTTTTTAACTTGTAGAACAGATCACCAACACGATTAAACCTGACTTTGTCTTACATACCGGAGACATTACAGATGCACAGAAGACACAATTCTGGTGGACTCAGCAAGAGGATGACTGGCGCTCTTACTGTGACACCCTCACGGTAAGGACTGTCTCATTCAATTGTGACCATCTACAACGAGTTACAGGAGAACGGAATTTTCGATAGAAACTTCTGGCTGGATATTTGCAGAAATCACGACACATACGGTGTGGGCCTGCCCACCTCTGAAAATAATCTATACAACAGATACGCTGTCTTTGGGTCACATTCAAATGCAACTTCCAGCCTCAACGGAGACAAGGTGAGAGTTTTATTGCAATGTGAATTTTCGTTAAAGTTGAATTTTTAAATCTTCTGAAAATAAAATAAAATGAAATATTTTTAGGTCACGTGGCAGATTTTTGGACAAAATAATCAAACCTCAGTTGTAGATTTCCGTTTTAAAACACCAGCCTCCACCTACCAATTCCTTTCCGTCGACATGACCCCTCCCACAGGCAGGTGTCAGTCTCAAAGTCTCAAAATGACACGTTGGGTCACATTCGAATGCAACTTCCAGCCTCAACGGAGACAAGGTGAGAGTTTTATTGCAATGTGAATTTTCGTTCAAGTTGAATTTTGAAATCTTCTGAAAATAGAATAAAATATTTTTAGGTCACGTGGCAGATTTTTGGACAAAATAATCAAACCTCAGTTGTAGATTTCCGTTTTAAAACACCAACCTCCACCTACCAATTCCTTTCCGTCGACATGACCCCTCCCACAGGCAGGTGTCAGTCTCAAAGTCTCAAAATGACACGTGACAGGTCTGTCAAAAGCGTCAGATTCTTGGGGGTATCTGGACCACTACAACGCGAAAGTCTTGGAAGATCAGATGGAGAAGGGTGATGACGTGGCAAACCAAACTTTTGTGCTGGGGCATTATCCCATGGTGGGTGTACCCATCGTCGACATCTTTTCGTCGACATCTTTTCGTCGACATCTTTTCGTCGACAATGATCTATTTGTCGATATCCTCAGTTTTTTGCATTGTATTCAGTCACGCTAGTTAACGCGCCTAAGAAACATTGACGAGTGTAGTTTTCCAGCGTGAAGAGAATGCAGACGTTCAGGAGATCCGAAAATATATTAGAACTTGCAGACGACGAGCCTTTCCTGGCAATGTTCTCGGGTCACGTGCACCAGCGTAATTATTACGACCGGCAGAAGGGGTGAGCTCGTTGTAGATGTTCGATTTTTATCGTGGAGATGTGTCCGTATGGGGGTCTGAATTTTCTGTGAAGATTCTGGGAATTGGAAGTTGCAGACTTTAAGGACAAGAGAGCATTCCGCCTAGCCGCAGTGGATGCGGGCATCTACAACTTTGTAGATATAGATTTAAATGGATTTCCAATCATTCTCGTGACGAATCCCAAAGACGCAAGGTGAGAAATTACAGAGAAATTTCACCAGATTTTTGTGAAATTTCTTCGAAAAAGACTGAGACTTTTCAAGATTTTTATCGGAAAAAGAGCCATTGGGACGTGTCGCGTCTTCAACTCACGTGAGGACCGTGATCGTTACCGAGAACCCTTCGTCCGTTACCGTGGAATGTTTTGTAGATGGCCATTCCATTGGCGCGATGAGGTATGAAATCTCAGAACAAATTTTTATTTTTATTATTTTTTTTTGGGAAAATTAAAACTTTTTTTGAAATTGAATATTACTTCAATATTTTTTGAGTAAAATCCATTTTTTTTTTGTTTGAAATCTGGAAATATTTTTCAAGAATTAAAATTTTAAACTAAAAATAGATACACCGGGTCTAAAAGTCTCTGGGTGGTTCCTTGGAACGCAGAAGATTACAAAAATGGAATTCACCAGCTGAAAATCCGCGTGACCGGTACGAATTTTCCTCGAATTTCCCACGACTTTTCCTCGAATTTTCCTCCCTTTCTGACCCAGCAGATTCCACCGGAAAAGTCAGTGAAATCTCACAGCCCTTCTCGACAGACGGAACAACTGCCAAGATAGACACTGTCTCATTGTTTTTATTTCTGGGACACGTGTCAGGGGCACAGATTGGCTATACTGCCGCTGTTTGCTTGAACGTCTTTCTGCTCTTCTTTTTCTTAATTATCCCAAAGATACTGCTCTTCGTACTGGACAGACTGGGTGAGTTGTCATTACGACATTTCGCATTGTCATGATGTCTCACATCATCTTTCCAATTGCGTCGGGGAAATTGATTGATTCTACCATAATTAAATAACACGATTAAAATACGTAAAAACGCAATTGTAAAATTCAAATAAAAATAAAATTCTTTGAAATTTCAGCAAGAGAGATGGAGGATTAAGATGTTTCCAGATTATAATGTGGAGATATCTGCAGATCCCTGACATAGCTTGGTATTGCACCAGCGCATCCATCATGTGGTTACTCATTCTGCCACAGGTACCAACAAATACCAATTTTTATTTTAAAATCTCGTGGCAAAGCCACAGTCACGGTAAGAAACCGCGTAAAACGCGGTAAGGAAGCAAAAATTTGTGAAAAGAATTACTGTGTTAAAATACTTTGCAGATCTTTGGACCAATTGATGGCACATGGGGAGTGGTGATGTTGCACACCATCTGCATTAATGATCAGAGATGGACTCTCTATGAGGTGACGATCTCTTCATCATGTGACACTCTTTGTGTCTCCTTGGATTTTGAATTTAAACAGATTTGGGTGGTTACCTTCGTTACTGGACTATTTAGCTTCTTACCGTCTCTACATCTCGCCGCAAGAACGGTCAACCGCCAACATTTCTTGGAATATTCCAACCTGGTGACCGATACCTCCGTCTACAACGCTAACTACAACAGGCTGGGGGGAGCGAAGGGACGCATTTTAAATTCTTTTTAACACCAAATGATTCCAAGAACGTGAGCACTTGCGTCCATAAGTATCTGCTAAAGTCAAAAGCGGCCATCGCGACCTTCATCATCCAGGTACACATCACATGATCGTCTTTATTCTTCTTTCAATATCCTGTTTGTTATAATGGTTGTTGAGTCAGCCTTGATATAGTGATTAGAACTGTGTCCACTCGCGGCTCTGCCGCAGAGCTGGCATCAAGTGTTTGTTTTGTCGAGGATCCCACGACAATCTCAGGCGATCCGCGAGCTCATCTGCACAAGATCTATATTCCTCTGGCACATTCATCAATCAAAAGTGATGACATAAACAGGTGTTGGGATTCTTGTTGATTCTGGGTTTAGTAGGGGTCAGTTTTGGGCTCCGGGCGATGTTCTTATCGCCAGTGGTGTATATCCACGTTGTGATGATGGTGATGGTGATCTACTTGCTGATGAGGGAAGTCAAGCACGTGATGAGCAGAATGAACGATTGAAAATAAAGACAGACATCACAATTTCTTTCAAAGCCATTTCTTGATGTGACGATGATGAGAAAGATCAAATCAATCTGTCCATCTTCCTGTAAGTGATGAAAATGCACTAGGTGTAATCTTCGGTGTGCCAACAGAAACATCCAGATAAATTGACACAAATCCCAATAAATAGATTTATTGGTATTGTGGACATTTAAACTGGGCCTGAATTTCCCTTTAAGTGGTATTATCAAACAAAAGTAGACCCTCTACTGTGCACAGATTGTGAGAAGATAAGATGTGGTGATCACCGCTTCTGAATCTGTGCTTACAAGCATTTTCGAAAGCACACTGAGCGGTCATGTGATAAAAAAATCTTCTTCGTTTAAAATCACTGATGGTGTTCTCTTGGATGTTTTCCACAGCGAGAATGTCTTTAGCCATCGCTTTGCACCCACTCCGAATGTGTGAGGTTTCACGTAATTTTCTCAGACAAAGCGGAGAATTTTCGATTTCGGGAGATGAATCAGCCGCCAGCTCATGCATCCTTACAGAGGTGCACTTCTCTCCATATTCTGGCTGACATTGCTTCACATTGGTGGTCTTTACATCTATTCCTCTGGATTCCTTTTAACTCGCTATGAATTACCCGACAAGAGCAGCTGCCAACATCCACCATCGACTCTCACCTTTCCTTTGAGAGACATCATATTCCCAGACTTAAAGGCGAGCACAATTTTTTTGGATGAAAAAGAAAATGCTGATCGTGAGCAGCCAGCGACAGAAGCATGCTGGTATCCTCTTAAATATAACAAGACGATCATTCTGATCATCGATGCACTTCGCTTTGATTATGTTGAAATGGACGAGTCAATCGAGGAGGGAATGGAGAGAAACAATCAGAATCAGCTGCCTTCTATATCCAAATTAATCAAAGAGAAACCAGAATCGACCCAACTTTTTAAATTCATTGCTGATCCTCCAACCGTCACCATGCAAAGATTAAAGGTGATGAACAGATTTCAAACCTATGATATGAATGATCAGTTTTATTTTCTGTGAAATTCTAATTATATTTTAATTTTAGATTTTATTTAATTTTAATTTTTTGATCAGGGCATGACAACAGGGGGCATGCCAACTTTTATAGACGTCAGCAGCAACTTTGCAAGCACGAAGGTGACTCTGTACTTCTGTCTGACTTCCTGATCGTTGTAGATCGAAGAAGACAATATGATATCTCAGTTTTCTTCCAGCGGGAAAAAAATGACATTCTTGGGGGATGACACGTGGATGTCATTGTATGCGGATCATTTCAATACGACTTTTCCGTTCGATTCTTTTAATGTCTACGATCTGGACACTGTCGACAATGGTATCTTGGCGAATCTAACCACCGAGGTGGGAGATTTTGAATTTCAAATCAGAACTTTTGGCGGGAAAAATTTTTTCAGGATTTTTCTCGGAATTTTTAAACTTAGCTGTCGATGACAAACTGAGCGTTGTAGATGGAAAAGAAAGACTGGAATGTTATGATATCTCACTTCTTGGGGGTGGATCATGTGGGACATCGTTACGAGTCAAACGCCCCCGCCATGAGACAGAAGCTGAGGCAGATGGATGACGTCATCAAAAATGTGAGTGTCTCGTTGTAGAGCGGATTTCTTCCTTTCGTTATTATTTTGACTTTTGAGCAAAATTCTTGCGGAATTCACGCTAGAAATGGAGGAAATTTCAGTGAAAAATCATGTAATCTAGTACAAGGTGGCAGAACTAATCGATCATGATACATTGATGATCGTGATGGGTGATCATGGAGCAACAGATGATGGTAACCATGGTGGCGCTTCTCTCCAGGTTCGTACATCTACTACCAGTACATCTACATTATTTTTGGCGGGAAGAATATTTAGACATGAACTTGACAGACGCGAAATCCGCAAGCAGAAGTTCTGTCTTGAAAACTTACCGAAATTTCACTGACTTTTCAAGGAAGTGGAATCAGCTTTGTTCATGTACAGCAAGGCGGGAAATTTGAATTTAAAATATCCGTTAAATCGAGATCTACACAAGGCCATAAGCAGACAAGACGCTTCTATGGAGTCCACACATGAGATCCGATCGATTCCACAGGTATTCCGATTTGAATTTCAAAAAAAGATTTTGGCGGGAAATTTTTTTTCTCAAATTCTGAGAGATAAATATCTTCAGGTCGATCTGGTTCCGAGTTTATCGTTATTATTGGGTGTTCCCATCCCCTTTGGTAATTTGGGATCAATTATCCCTGAGATTTTCTTGGAATCTCAATCCCATTTTATAAATATCGAGAGGTATGGTTTTTGGATGAGATTCCTGGTAAAAATGACTGAAATGAATAGGACAAGCGGTGTAGATGGAGTTGTAGATGACGACGATGAACCGAGTGAGGAGGATTTCAATCAGTTGATACGCACGAATTACGCATTACACTTGAATACGGCACAGATGCTGAGGTATATGGACACTTACTCACAGGTAATTTTTATTTATATAAAATATTAAATTAAATTTAAGTAAATTTAAATTTAAATATAAAAAAAGTTTTACTTTTGAAAAGTTTGAAGGCGGCAGCCTGTTGTGATCGTCTCGGCGATCTACAATGAATAATCAGATTGTTTCTCGTTGTAGATCATGATGATAACGTCATCACAGAAATCCCAGAGCTTCCCCGAAGATTCCATGAACAAACTTCGACAGAAAGCGCGGGAAAATGACGAGGAACTGCTCCGTCTGGTCAGCATATCACGTGACCTGATGACCCCCCAGATGAGGGCGGAGCTGTATAGATCTCACACCAAGGTAAGTCCTTTTTCCCGCCAAAAATAATGATTCAAACGAAGGCGTTCATGTCGTGGCGCAAGATACAGAGCGAGGTGAGTTTCTGTCTTGTTGTAGTTTGACATTCCAAACATTTTTATTATTTCCATAAATCGACATGCGATCTCCAAATGAGATCGTCATCCATCACCTCTAAAATGCCATCAGATCGGCATCATGTGCCGTGATCTGTGGGTGTCATTTGATACATCAAACATGATCACCGGATGTCTAGTGCTATTGGTATCTGTCATATCAGTACTGCAACAGCTTATCTCCATACACACTCATTTCTCGACCCTCTACAACCAGCCAGACTTGGTGACCAGGGGGTTTGCCACTTTGATAGCGGGGTGTATATTGTACATGTTGAAAGTCAACACAGACGGATATTCACAGGTGAAATTTCCGAGAAATTTCGATGGTATTTTCTGATAAATTAAAAAAACAATTCGATTTTTACGATTGTAGATGACATGGACACAACACACAGTGATATCATATTCCAGTAAGTGTACCCTCTTTACAACTCGTCTTCAGCGTTCATAACTCCATCCGTAAAATATTACCGGCACACGGCTGTGCTGTGACTTTGCTTTTATGTACACAAAGCTGTCACTACGAGTTGTAGATGCTCACACATCCTTCATCCTTTCAGCTTTGATACTGCAGTTGTCTGGTTGTAGATGTGCACATCCTTCGTCCCTGCAGCTTTGCTGCAGAATATATTTTTTCTATTGGGTGTCAGAAAGCTGTCACTGCTGAGTTGTAGATGCACACACATCCGTCATCCTGCAGCAAAGCTGCAGAATATCATTGGACTCTAAGTGTCCCCATCTCGTTGTAGATGTGTGCATATACTTCACCCCTCTACAACGAGACATATTGGCGTTGTAGATGCTGAATTTTCCAGTCGGATATTTATTCTGCATGCTGGAGTTCAACTGGCCCAACCGCACTTTTCTGGAAAATTTCACGAGAAATATCTCGGAATTTTCTGTGGCCAAAAACTCCTTTGTCTTTCTGGCGGTGATTTTACATTTGGCGGGTCTGTGCTCAAATAGTTATATAGAACACGAAGTCCAAGTCGTGAGGTACGCTTTCAAATTTCAAATTTTGTTTTTGGCGCCAAGAATGGATAGTTGTATTTTGGATTGAGCGCGTATAGTGGATAATGTTCGAGGATTATTCTTGTATAAAAGATTCTGTTACGTTTCTGGATTCTCTTCGACTTTTCACTGAATTTTTCAAATTTCAAATCTTGGTTTTGGCGCCAAAATTGAGTTCGAGTTAGAATGGTGCACAAAGTTAATTTTCCGGGAATATTCTTGTACAAAAAATTCTGTTATAACTCCTCGAATATTCACAGACTTTTCACCGAAATTTCTTCAATCTTTTTTCTGCGGATTTTTCCGTGGATCTTTCGACGAAATTTCTGAAGAGACCAGGTTCATGATCGCGAGTATGATATCTCTATTGATGATATCTACAATGCTCGATTTCAGGCTTCATTCTGATTCTTGGAACCCATTCATAGCGTGGGCCGCTTTTTCCGTGATTTTTCTCATCACAAAAGTCACTTTTGGCGGGATTTATGATGTACAGGTGAGATATCTTGATTTCTAGAATGACATCTGTCACTCTTTAGAAATAAATTTAAAATATATTTAAATTTCAGAATTTTATTAAAAGCAAATAAAACATGATTAACAAGGATAGGTGAATTCACCATCCTCTGCCTTGACAATGCTCGCATCTACAATCGTATCTACACTCAGTACGTTGTACATAATCAACCACCCCTTCGTTGTAGATCACACGTCATTCTATGACAGAATGTCCCATTTAATTGGGACGGTACTAGTCTGCGTAATGTGGATTAGCAACCACCATCTACAATCCTCTTTCATCAGGTATTTTTATTATATTTTATATAGATATTTTTCCACAAAAATCTTTATGTTCATATGCAACTATGTTTTCTTCCACCGTTGTAGATGACCATTGATCTAAAAATAGACTCACCATCCCCTGGATTATTTTCATCATGTCTACAATCCTATCTACAACCATTCTCCTCGACACAACGTCTCCCATCAACAGGATCACGCGGTTTTTTGTGACAAATATTCCACTTTACATTATGGTTTTGGGCCATAACGGCCCCTTCCATATCACGCTGCTAGCGGCTCAATGCTTTCTTTTCTATCAAATAGTAAACATCAATTCCACCGGAAGAATCGAGAGGTAATTTCCCGATCATCCGAGCATCTACAACGGTGTAAAATACCACCCACAAACATCATTTTTACTGGAAAAAGTCTGAAAACAACGTTGTAGATGAAGGTCGTGCTGATTAGATTAGGTTTCCTTTCTTTGCATCGGTGACGATGTCTTTTATGATTATACAATATTTCTTTTCACAAGGACACGACTACCAGCTGTCCACATTCTTTTGGCGAGTGGCTTTCTTAGGTAAAGTTTGAACGGTTTTCAACTTGAAAAACACAAGACGTAAAGCTAGGCTTCTACAACGATGTAGAACTCACCAACGTTTTATTATTTATTCTGAGAAAGTTCATTTGATCTTTCGCTGGCGCGGTGATCGCAGCTTTCAGCTTTTTGGCGTTTCCCGGAAACCGTGTTTAAAAATTTCCAAGAAAATTCTATGTTAAATTTTCATTGAAAATTCAGGTGTCAATCAGATGAACATCGTGACGGGTGCTGTCTTAGTTGTCATGGAGACATTTATGTCAAACTGGCTAGTCGTATTTTTGATGGTTTTCATGGTGAGTTTACATCGTTGTAGACAACCTGACTTACGTACATAGGTTTATTTTTGGAGCATGAAAGACCACAAACACTCTCCTCTTTGGGAGGAATTACTGGGTATTTCTTCGATTAGATGTTGTGATTGTCTGATCAGACCACAGGGCCACTTCTCTCCGTACTCTTAGTTTTTAACTTGAGGAGTCTGGTGACATCACTATTCGTCTATAGTGCACGCAGACACCTCATGGTCTGGCGTGTCTTCGCGCCGAAATTTATTTTTGATTCCACATTTCTCTTGGCAGCTGATGTGATTGTAATCTTCATAATGTTTATGGTCAGGCCTGAATTCAAGAAACTGAGGACCAAATAGACACGAGCTCGCCGGTTTGAATAAAACAAAATTTTGGAATACAATCTCATGGCAACATCGAATCGTATGTTCAGTATGTTCATTTATTCATTCAACTGCGGGTGTGTCATCATTCTTCAACATATAGATGAGATAAGCTGCAGCAACAGTAGTTACGACCACTAAGGCAGTGGCAATGTATACATAAGAGAATCCTTTCTCGGCTCGCTTTGTCCTCTCCACACTGTTTCTCATATTGTTTCTGATTTTAGTGTGCTGGTTCAATTCAGAACTCAAATCGTTGCATTCTTACCCTCTTATTTTCTTGTGTCCCGATCTTCTTTCTGTAATCATTATGGACGATGTCAGGTGAATGTGGGGTAAATTGTGGCTTGCCGACAGAGCCTGCATCTTTTCTCGCCATCTTTGGATCGGATGACGCGACAAAACTGCACACGTGACCTTCTGTAGCTTCGCTGAAACAAGTATATTTTGCAATAATTCTCATTTCTTTCAAGCTGTGAAAAATGGGTTCTCTATTGCTCTAGTATTCAGATGTCTATTATTATAGAATAACATAAGACCCAAAGCGTCATTATTCATTAATTTAAAAAAAGTCAATCAGCTGCATCTCATGCTGAAGGATACAAAAATTCACACTAAAAAATTCAAGTGAAGAAGAGAACAAGTTTGGCCTTTACAATCTCTTCTTTAGCTCTTCAATGGCTGCCATGTTCTTCTCAAAATGCTCCTTCATCGACTGCATCAGCTCTTCGATACCTTTCTGCACGTCCCCCGATTGCTCTTTGTGTTTTCTACGATCTAAAGACCACTCTAAAATCTCTTCATGTGTCACAGTGCGCGTTGAAGAAACCCAACTATGTCCTTGGTGTCTCTCTTCCCAAAAACCCACTTTTCTGTACCTCCGCCTCTTCCAGACTTCAAGGAGCCGCTCAAACCATGTCGGGTACAACAGTGCTCTTGTATATTGTTCTGTGATGTACAGCTCCCAGAAGTATAAGTTTGTCTCGGCTTTGTCGACGTACAGATCGCTCATAACGGCAATAAACTGTCGTTGTAGTGAGTCGAGATCAGATGATGTGTTGACTCACCATATTCATCAGCACGATTCCTTGTATACTGACAAACACGATGAAGAATATTGGTCCAAAGATACTCTGTGAGGCGACCATGTTTTCGTAAGGTGAGTTTCCAAAGAGGGTCTGGAAGGTCGAGAGGAAAGAGGCCCCGATACTGACGTTTGTCTCCACACTATCACTGAAGGCAAGGTACCATGTCACAGAAAAGCATAAGAGGACGTAAAGAAACACTGCCACAAACACCAGAAAGACTTTGTCCAGCAAAGTCTGAGAGATCATCAGTTTTTGTGGTTCAAAAACAAAACCTTACATTGACGATCGACATTGT
>MZNV01002146.1:0-12907 GCA_002081555.1 Protostelium mycophagum | reverse complement strand
CACCCCCACCCCCACCCTCAGGGATCCCCCTGGCGAAACCACAAGGTGACGTCTGCGAATCTAAAAATAGATATTTCAATGAATTTAGAACTTTAGGATTGAAAATTAAATCGATGGGGGTAATTTTAGTACGGCCAGACCTCAAAGAAAGAACCCGCCAAGACATTGAAAAAGACGTCAGGGTAATTCCCGCCCATTCCAAAATTCAAATTTCAAAAACTGACCGTTACAGGATCTAATCAAAGACAGCGACATCGCGCAGATCAACAAGCCGAGAGCTGCAGATAATTTTCTTCGTTGTTTTCCGGCGAACTCGCCCGCACACAATAGAACGTTAGAGAGCATCATCAGAGACTACCCATTTTTGATTCGGCAGCTGCCGCTGCGGCCAGAGACATGCTACAAGAGGTTCAAGTTGTGGGAGGACCAGCTGTTTAAGAAGGTAAGACTGTCTATGTTGTCAGTGAATAGATCAAGTTTGGTGTTTTTTGTGCACATCTACTGCAGATTTTGCCACAAGTATGGAACACCACTTGGATCAAAATTCAATACAAAACGCGCGTCTTTGTGGCGAGACGCAAAACAGTGTCACGCAACTGAGTTTATACCGGACAAACATTCTGACAGTGTCGTTCAGGTGGAGAGTGACGAAGGGGTAGAGAAGGTCCACGCGTTAAGAAAGAAGAAGGCGATACAGATCGAAAAGCTCAACGGTTCAGCCGAGATCCGCGAAGAGGTACAAATCAAATGTGTCTATATATATTCCAGTCTCAAAGATGCTACTCGACAGCATATATATGCTGAGATCAAGCAAGCGTTTGCAGCTTGCATCAAGCCAAAAAGAAATCTTTGCAGCAATCAAAGATACCAGATGTTATATTAATCGATTTATTTATACCTTGCAATCTACTCTTCTTAACGCGATTCGCGGTAAGGTGACGCGCTTGCAGGACGACTCAAAATACATTTTGACAACCCTAACCTGTACAGGTTTCAAGGACTATACAGTTTCTTGCCAGTGAGAGAAGGAAGGAGGCAGAGAGGGCTAAAGAGAAGGAGAGGGGTGTCATGATGAGCTCCATGGTCGGAGAGTTGAAGGGAAAACTCGTCGAAGTGCAACAGAAAGAGCAGTACGAACAGGCAAAGAAGGAACTTGAGGCGATAGAGTCTGCGGAGATTGTGATTGAATAAACTTATATACTCGATTGAAGGTCTGGTCTAGTAAGGTGTATTTTTGAACAAAGACTCTCTGGGAAAGATGTTTGGTGGATCGATGCTGTTGAAGGGATTGGAAACTCTAAAATGTTCTCTTGGGGTATCTATCACATGTAAATATCTATAAATCACGAGGTACTTGTTGATCTTCCTCTTTAGAGGACTCCCTGGTGACATTTCATAAAAATGGCAAAGTTGATTTTGCAATTTGATTAAAACTTGCTCCAGTGTTGTGCATGGCACACATTCCATGAATGAAAGACGAATCAACACAACTGACACATAAGCAGATGGAAGAAAAGGGTGATGACTTGGGATAATGTTCAAATATTCGTTTTTTGTCACGATGCCTTGGGAGGAGCAGCGCGGAGGAGGGGCATATGTATTGGATCAAGCTGTGGTCGAGGTTATAGCAAAGTACTGCGGGGCGGTAACAATTCGCTTCTGTCGTTTGATGTACAAGTGATAACATCAGTAGATTTCTTTGATCTCTCCCTCCTACGACATGAATGTGCCAAAGCTCTTCAAAAAAATAAAAAGTCACAGAAAACTCACCGATATATGATTTAGCAATCTACAAGTCTTATCAACAAAGAAACTCATTCAATATAATTAAAACAAGAATTTCTTCAAATTGATTATTTAGATATTCCACAATTTGAGCGAAGACTGCAATTAAACTCGGAATTCCTCTGTAGAAAAATCGAAATATTCGCAGAAATTCGGACTTTGGATTCGCATTTTTAGGAAATTCGACCTCCAGAACCTCACCACGACGATCAAAGAAGATGATGCAGGAAACAGAAGAGGAAGACGTCGAGCTCGTTTCTGGCGGTAGAAGGGGCCCTTCATCTTTGGGTTTTAGCTCAGTAAGAAAAATCATGAAAGCATATAGAGAGTAACAGATGTTAGGACTCACCTATCTTAAGGAGGTCATTATTGACCTTTGCTATTGCTGTGATCGCTATAAATGTGTTAGTGTTCGGCCTCGGTATCAAATACAGCAAGGGTAAGTCCACTTCTATTTTGCAACAGAGCTTTCAAAGATATTTTATGCTGGTGATCAAACATAAATTTTCTTGTATTTTGGCTGAAGCCAAAAATTGTTTTTCTCACTCATGTGATTCAACAGATTATGTGGCACCCATTCCTGACGATAATGGAAATGCTGGACAGTTTGTATATGACAACTTCAGGTGAGCTCATCTTCTAATTTTTGATCTGAACCCTCTTAGGCTGCCAGCCAACGTGGTACCCACACATTATCATCTCGATGTGAAGGCAGATATGGAGGCCTTCACATTTACGGTCCGTGAAAACATTAGAGTAAAAGTATTGGAAAAACCTCCGAGGCACCTCATTCTGCATGCCGAAGACCTGGATGTGAGTCTCATTTTTTTTCGATATGTTTCTGAAATGATTCAGGTTTCTGATGCTTATCTCCACAACGATCAAGGACAATCTGTCCAAGCGAACAGGTACTTTGTCGTGATCACGAATTACACTGTCCTCCAAATATGTTTAAACGAGCAGCTGTCGTATTACATGTGTAGAAGTAAAGACATGAAACAAAAATCCGCAGCTCTGCTGACCCACAAAATTCCAACTTGATTCTTTTTATATAATATTTTTATTCTGAATAAATCTGACATTTTACAGTGTCAACTACAACGAGACAAACCATTTCGTGATTTTTGATTTTGGAGAAACCATCCCACAGTGGAGCAGAAATTCCTCAGAATTTAATTTGACATTCATCGCGTCTGGAAAAATCGGTGACGTGGCAAGAGGATTTTATCGCAGCAGCTACCTCGGTACGTAAATCGAAATTTCGTCGAAAACCACTGAAAACTCGAAGAAAACGGGGTCAGAAAATACCTGGCTGTCACAGACTTTGAGCCCACTGACGCGAGGTAATCCTTTTTATTTTTACGTATACCATTTTGAGACCCTGAAATCTCGTCGAAATTTCTGTACATATGATGACGTCACTCAGGTCCGCATTTGTTTGCTTTGACGAACCCAGCTTTAAGGCTAAATTCACAATCTCTGTACACGCCCACACCACAGAGGGATGGCACGCCATCTCCAACATGCCAGAAATTTCACGGGAAACTGTCAAGTACGACAACGGCTCCACGAACGGTTACGAGGTGAGATTTTCCACCCGATTTCTGACGCGAAATTCTTCCGCCAA
This sequence comes from Protostelium mycophagum, assembly GCA_002081555.1. Classification (NCBI taxonomy): domain Eukaryota; phylum Evosea; class Variosea; order Protosteliida; family Protosteliaceae; genus Protostelium; species Protostelium mycophagum. The sequence goes on along the minus strand of MZNV01002146.1, from coordinate 9,495 downwards.
AACTCACGGATATTTCACAGATATTTCACTTTGACACGTCACCACCGATGTCAACATATCTTGTGTGCTACGTTGTGAGCAGATTTGACTTTGTGTCTTACAATGAGGGCTCCATACCAGTAAGAGTATTTGCCCCCCCAATGGTGAAAGATCAAGGAATTTTCGCGGCAGAAACCGCCGGGAAGGTACGAAATTTCGCAGAAACTTCAAATTGGAAGAAAAATGATCGTGATTTCTGGGAATTGGGGATGTTGACAGTTGTAGATCGTGGATTATTTCGGAGAATTTTTCGGAATTGAATACGTACTCCCCAAACTTGACATGATCGCACTCCCCGATTTCACCTCCGGCGCCATGGAGAACTGGGTGAGATTCCTCGAAATCTGTCACTTTTGACATGCTGACGTCATCACAGGGTTTGATCACGTACAGAGTGGAGGCATTACTCTACAACCCCAACATCTCCTCTCTTAATGACAAACAACGCATCGCAACCGTCATTTCCCACGAGGTTCGTAAATCCAAAGAATTAAATCACGTAATACAACCCTCTACAACTCCACCTCAACAACGAGAAAGCGCGCCAAAATTTTCCACGAAAAATCGGATCCTGACCGTTGCAGTTAGCACACCAATGGTTCGGAAACTATGTCACCATGAAGTGGTGGGACAATGTGTGGCTTAACGAAGGTTTCGCTTCTTTTGTGGAGTACATGGGTGTGGACGCGGTGAGTTTCCCAAACTTTTGGATCTGTCATAACGGTGTTTTTTTCAAAAATCCGGTCTTGGCGCCAAAAACGTCACGTTTAAAATTTCTTGATCGCCGAGACCTGTTGGAATTTCACTGACTCGTTGTAGATCTTCCCCGACTGGAACATCTGGGAACAGTTCATCCCCCTCGACCGCTCCGTTGCCATGGATCTGGACGCGCTCGAAAGCTCCCACCCCCTGGTCGTCCCAATTAATGTGGCCGGGGAGATTACGCAGCAATTTGATTCGATTTCCTACAGCAAAGGCGCGTCAGTGTTGAGGATGTTGAGGTCAAAGATGGAAGCCAAAGAGGCGGGAAGCTTTGCCAAGGGAATCCATTTTTACTTGAACAAGTTCAACTACAGGTGAAATTTCGACGAGATTTCGGAAAATTCCGGGAAGATTCTGAGAGTTGTAGTAATGCGGATACCGGAGATCTGTGGAATGCGATTGTAGAGGCGACTGGACAGGATGACGTCATCACTTTCATGGAATCTTGGACACAACAGGTATCTTTATTGTAATATATTTTTCTACAAATTTGAAATGACACGTGTCATTTCAGGTCGGCTTCCCTTACCTTACCGCGAAGCTCTCGTCTGATAACGTGACACTTCACATCGACCAGAGCAGATTTTTGTTGGCAGAAAACGGAAAGAATAATACACAGTTGTGGCAGGTGCCTCTTACAGTGGAGCAACCCAGCAGAAAGATCGCGAGAACTTTCGCTGACAAGACCGGTCAGGTGTGCATCTGCGAACGCATCTGCGAATTTCGAAATGATGTTTTGGCAGGTTGAAGTCAATGCCGATTCGTGGACCATTCTTAACGTGGACGGCCTCGGTTTTTACCGTGTCTTTTACGAAAAAGAGTTGCAGGAGCGCATTGTTAGCCAGTTGCATTCTGAACACTCTGTATATTCCGAAGAGACACGTGCTGGACTTTTAAGCGACGCTTTTGCCCTCAACCTCGCCCAAAAGGCCCCCGCTTCATACGTAAGTTCTCATCGCAATGAGAATCTGAAATTTCAACGAATTTCGGCTGAATTTTCAAGTTCCTGTCTTTTGTAGAGTATATGAGATCTGAGAGGAATTATGCACCATGGAGCATCGCTTTATCCGCCATGTCCGCCATAAGACCATTCCTCAACAGCGAAGCGTGAGTCCAAAATTTAAATCCGTAATTTTGGCGCCAAAATTTTTGTTGCGTCACGTGACTGAAGAGTTGTAGATACGACGATTTCCAAGAATTTACGAGATGGACTCTTGAACCCGTTGTAAATGAGTTGGGATGGTACGAAAACGCAAACGAAACTTTCCCCACGCAACTGCTCAGGTGAGGAAATGTCACTGAAATTTCGTGGAGAATTCCTCGTTGTAGAGGACAGTCTTCTACAACGAGTCAACTATTGAAAATCACACGACATCAAGACGAACTTTCGTGAAAACTGATTGAAATTTCAGACCCGTAATCCTGTCCAACTACATCGCGGCAAGTGACTCTAGCGACCGTATCCCCACCCAAGGCTACAACATTTTCAAAACCTTGAAAAACACCGGCCACCGCAATGTCTCCGCTAGCCTTAATTCTGCGATCTACCTCGCGGCTGCGAAAAAGGACATCGCGTCAGACTACAACTGGATTAGAACGGCTTATTTGAATGAGACATCAGCAACAGAGAAGAACGTGTTGCTTTACGCCATGTGCAGATTTACAAGACCAAGCCTTGTAGATGCCACACTCAAGGATCTGCTCGATGCCGTAAGTCGAGATTTCCATGATATTTCAGAAGTTCCGTCAAATTCTCTTCGGACTTTTCGATGAAATTTTCTGAGAAGGGGAATTGTGCATTCAACTCCGAAACTCCGAACAAAAATGACGGGTTGTAGAACATCATAAAGCCCAAAGACAACGCCAACGTCCTCACCCTCATCGCCAGAACCTCCCCCAACGGCCGCAACGCAGCCTGGAAGTTCTTCAAGGACAACTTTGCCCACTTTAAGAGCACATTCGGTGACGCCCCTTTTGTTCTAGACAGCATCATAAGGAGGGTCACCTCTTTATTCCACACACAGAGTGATCGTGATGACGTGTACAAATTTTTCGAGGAAAATGAACTCGGAAAAGGGTCAAGAAGCATTGCTCAGGTGAACATTTTATTCGACATTTATTTCCCTTCTGCGCGTGGAGAAGACCCACAGCTCCATCAAAATGTCTTTATCTCAAAACACGATCATGTGGAGCATCGATCTGCTCGACAGAAAGTGAATGTTTGCAGGCATTGGAGCAGATCGACATCAACATTGGATGGGTGGATAAGAATTCCAGGAGTATAGAAGACTGGCTCTCCCGATGGGAAGACCGTGAGGAGCAATAAAAACCTCCATAAAACGTATCTGCCTTCTGATCATGGAATTTGCACTCATTAGGATGTTACCTCAGATCTCAGGTCTAAATTCATTATTCCAAGCCTAAGTTTATTATAAATATAATATTGTAAATATCTTTACGAATGTACAAAACCACACCAACCAGACTTCGTATAATATCAGTAAGTAATTGGGATCTTGTAGACTATTTTAACTTCTTGAGTGGTTGTGTTGCTGCATAAAACTGGCTTGATTTCAAAATCGAAATTTGAATCGGATGTTGACATCCACGATCATGTTTCGCTCTCTCAGAGCACAAAGATCACCCCTCTCCAGAGGCTATTCCACAAAGCAACAAGTATGAGATCACCAACATTGAGAGATCGATGTTGATCTCTAAAGATCAGGATACTCGTGTCACAATCAAACGATCCCATTTTCAATCTGGCAACAGAGGAATGGCTGTTCCACAAAGGAGATACAGATAAAGAAACATTGTATCTATGGCGAAATGCACCCACGGTGAGTTGATCATTTCGACATGCTTTTTATTCATTAGGTCGTCATTGGAAGGCATCAGAATCCCTGGAAAGAGTGCCATGTGCAAAAGATGAAAGATGATAACGTCACTCTCGCCAGAAGGTTCCTCTTATTCACAATTTTATTAATCAGAATCCAAAATGGAATGATGGCGCGAAACGCCCAAATCAGCCCTCGATCAAAATTTCCTCATTGAACACGTTACCTTCCCGCGTTCTTCACGGTAACTAAGGTACATGCTCTAATCCTTAAGGTATTCTGGCGGTGGAGCTGTTTATCAGGACTTGGGCAACACCTGCTTTACATTTTTATCCTCAAAAGAAAAAATGAATAAAGAGAACAATTCTAAAATAATATTAGATGCCTTGAAAGAGTGAGATTTCTTCGAAATTTCGATGTCTTTTGACGGTTGTAGATTCGATGTACACGGAGAGGCATCGGGGCGAAACGATCTCGTTGTAGATGGAAGAAAAGTATGTACAATTCATCGCCGACATTTCAAAACTCATTGATTCCAGGTCTCAGGATCTGCTTATAAAAATTCTGGAAACCGCAGTTTACATCATGGAACACTTTTGATCGATGTGAACATGGATCATCTCAGCAATTACCTAAATGTCAACAAGCTCAAACTTAAGGCAAGCATCATCCTAAATGTGTCTGTCATCTGTGACATTATTTCTACATGGCAGCATGATGCAGTACCGTCTGTCAATCTCTTTGCGAAGACTTTCACATTGAATATTTCGCGGTAAAGTGCCGTGACTTTCACGTGAATCAACCGTATAACAGTTTCCAGAGCAAAGGGGTGGACAGTGTCAGGGCCAGAGTTGTCAACTTGAAAGAACTCAATCCTAAAATATCACACGACACTATCTCCGAAGCATTGATCCGGTCTTTCAAACGTCACCATGACGCTGACTGTCAGGTACATGACATGTCAATCTGACGTTTGTGATGGACATGTCGATTTGACAAGTGACAGGTAGAGACATTTGCGGAGGAAGCTCTCAGAAAAGAGGAAAAGTTAAACCAAAGTTTCCAAGAATTAAACGATTGGGAGTGGCGCTTCGGTAATCATCTTTACAGCATTGTAGACTGACAAAAATGTTCCCTTTTTCAAACACGCAAACCATAAGAGATGTTGGAAAACAACGTTGTAGATTGACACCTTCAGGGGGAACACCAAACTTTGAACACAATTTCGAGACACGCTTCGATTGGGGTTTATTCGATGTCTATATTGATTCACAAAAAGGGAGAATTAAATCTGCGAAAATTTTCAGCGACTGCCTCACCCCCCAAATTGTAGAGGAGGTGGGTCTCTTTTTCTGAATTCAGAAATGACGAAATAGGTGGAGAAAAATCTGCATGGAAAGACGTATGATGCTGAAGGAATAGAGAGGGCCATTGTAGATGCTGAAAATTCTTTGAAAGATCTTGGAATGACTGGATTTTCTTCGAATTTGCAAGAGCTGAAGGTTTGGATGCAGCAATCACTATAAAAATGGAATTGGACATTATCTAATGATCAGATGGTCATTTTAACCTCTAAAGTAATAATAATGAACAACGACGTTTCGGTCGCATAGACCATGAAAATTATATTGGCTCTTAAGCTATTGATCAACTTGCCACATGAACAGATGACATGAAATCATCTTTGAACCGTCCTGAGATGTTTTATAAAGAGATGAAACAAAGTTATGAAAGCAAGACGATCGCTCCTTGGTGAACTTCTCCTCTCTCATTTAATGTTGGTGTGTTGAAGGAGTGTGACAGCCGTTGGTCAGAAAAAAAGGCACTATAACCGCTTGGCGGAGTCAAACGGGTCTGTTGTGTCTCGCGAGCATGAGCTCATGCATATCTATCACGGTAGAAGAAGGAGGCACACAAACAGAGAGGTCAATCGATGAGCCGAAAAATGTGGAAGATTTGTATGATAAATTAGGCCTGAAGAAGGATGAGACCGTCCTATATATTGCAGGTGATAGAGAGATAGGGTCTGACAATTTTGGTGAGTAAAATGGTGTTTGTGTTATTTTCGGTGGCTATTCATTTGAAAATGGTCTTTCGGAACTGAACTAAATGGCAGAAATTAAAGAAGGAACACATTTAAGAGCAGAGAAGCGGCATCAGAAAGGAGGTAGACCGCTCATTTTGTGTCTAGAAAATGATGTTTTAATGTGTGAAGATGGAAGAGAAGGAGAGGGAAAACAAGAAGTTACAGAACAATGGAAAGAGGATACGACACAAATAGAATCAAAAGGTGATCATACGTTATATAGCTGCATTTCTTGTTTCGCCCAAAGTGGATTTATGAAACTTGGTCTGAGGATATTCGTTATTTTGTTCTCTTGGTCGATCCCGCCTCCGAGCACATGATTCCAATCATCACATGATGAAAATTTTGTGTTCATTTCGAAGAAAAAAGAAGAGCCCTCCAAATCCTTTATCTTGTGTGGTCTTCCTTTGGATGGGAAGTCGAAGATCTGATCACATACAGCTATCGAGGAGAAAGAAGTCAAGAATAAAGACATAGAAGGATCTCAAGAACGATCAAAGATAGACGAGGAAGGCCAAGAGGATACACCACCAAAAACAGAAGAAAAAGCAGAAGAAAAAGTAGAGGAAAAAGCAGAAGAAAAATCAGAGGAAAAATCAGAGGAAAAAGCAGAAGAAAAATCAGAGGAAAAAGCAGAAGAAAAATCAGAGGAAAAAGCAGAAGAGAAGGCAGAAGAAAAATCAGAGGAAAAAGCAGAAGAAAAATCACAAGAAAAAGCAGAAGAGACGGAGACGCTGCAGATCGTATACAAAATAACAGCAGAGGAAAAGGAAGAGTTTAAAAGCAGATTCAAATCTCTGGATGATGATGAGGACGGGTACATCAACAGTGAGTTATCTTCTTTCTCATTGTAATTTCTTCTGTCCTAGAGATCCATTTCACGAACTCTCACTGATGGGTATTTGTCAATTTGGACTTGGATTTTATTGCTGATGTTTTTAACAACATCAACAGACGGCACATGCCGGAAAACAGTCTCAGAAAATGTGGTGGACGTATTTAGACTTTCTGTGCGGCTTCGCCGCGTAATTGTGCAGGTGGTGTAGCTCTGCGAAGGTCGATGCAAAGCAGACAGATATCCTGCACATAACATTGAGATCACACGAAAATTGAAATCGTCCAAACTTTTGAAAACTCACATTGAAATGCGACTCATGACAACAGTGTACGACATCGATAATTTATTCAAAGACATCGCACTCGAAAAACCTGTCATCACACAGATATGGTAACGTTTATCAATTCTCCACGAATTCCCACCGAAATTTCCAGGAAATTGATAGACCGCCGTGGTGATGAACGGTTAGACCAAAAAGGTTACGGTTTGGCCTTACACATCATGAGTCAGAAACTCAACTCCCCCCTTCCCCTCCCCCCCTCCCTCCCCGATGAATTTTGGAGGGAAGCCAACTCCGACTTGGGCAGGGGTGAAGCCAGGGGCAGGACGATGTCATCCGAAGAGGTCACAATGTTTATAAAAAAAATATTGAAAAATGCAGGAGGCCGAGTTGATCGCCATGAGAAATTCCAGAAATAGAAGAGGCGCGTTTTACAGTGACAGTACGTATCATTTTCCCGCCAAATTTCACAGAAATTAACTCGTTGTAGAGGAGGAAGTGACCGGTAAGACGATTGATGACGTGTGCACTTTTGCACCCGAGTCGTCCTCAGCATCTTGCCGCCCCACCAAAAAGCCGAAATTCCAAACCGAAGGCAAAATCAAATCAGAATCGAGCCGGTACACCTCGAATATTCTCCGAAATTTCACTGAAAATTCACAGATTTAAGATCGCGTATGCCGATACCATCGGCAAACGCCCCACGATGGAGGATGACCTCGTTGTAATTGGACATTTTCGTGGAAATCCAGAGGAAGAATTCCTCGCCGTTTATGACGGGTCTGTCAGACGTTTCATTGTGATAAAATTGACTCGTTGTAGACACGGTGGTAGTGAGGCGTCACGTTATGCGGCACAACAGCTGCATTCACAATTGGAGGAGGAACTGAATAACTCAGGCTCTGCAAAGAGGTCACTGAAGGTAATTCTCATTGTAGATACTATTGTAGATGGACCTTGATTACTTTTGCACCAACCCTAACTGGTACAAAACACACCATTTAAAACAATCAAAAATAAATAAATTGAAAAATAAAAATAAAATAATAAAATAAATAAAAATAGGCGGCATATTTGTCGACAAACAGCAAGATGAAGGAAGCCGGGGTCCGAGGCGGCTCGACCGCGATTTCCGCGCTTTTTCTCGGAAATAAATTGTACATCGCGAACGCCGGGGATTGTAGAGCCGTGATCTGCAACGAGGGAAAGTCAGTGAAATTTCGATGTCTTCTTGTCATTCTGACATTTTTGACTGAAACATGACAGGGCTGTCAGATGTTCCACAGACCACAAGCCGGGGCTCACATCCGAATACAACCGCATCACAAAATTAGGCGGGAACATCACGACCTCTGTCGACAGGTATCCGTCGACATTCTACAACGAAAAATGACCACCATCTACAACACCAAAAATAATCATCATTAATCTAAAAATAGATTCGGAAACATCCTGTCTCGAGTATGTGGAATCTTATCGGGTAAATGATCCATCACGGAAAATTAAATTGACTCGTTGTAGTTGCGAGGGCCCTGGGAGACTTTTCGTTACAACCATATGTATGCCCAGAACCTGAGATAGTCGGTCCCATCATTGTAGAACCAGATGGAAAGGTGATTTTTTACAGCAAGCAGATATTCATTTTAACTTGTAGAAAATGTGTTTTGTTGTAGTTCTGCCAGCTCGTGCATAAAGACATCTTTGATATACCAAATAGATTAAGACCATTCATGATCTACAGGTCCAGTTTCTGATCATGGCATGTGATGGACTCTGGGATCGTGTGGGTGATCAGGAGGCGGTGGACCTCATCTCATCCATCAACGACCCCGAAAAAGCTGCAAAGACATTAAGAGATTATTCTCTGTCTAGAGGAAGTGAGGATAACATCACAACGGTAAGTCTCGTTGTAGATCGTCAGATATATTCCCGCCAAAAGGATGGGGTGATGACGTCATGGTAGGTGGTGGTGCGCTTCCCCCCTTTTGTAAAGGAGATTTTGGAACCAGAACCAGAGAAAAGGGAAGGTCCCAAGTCTCCTCTCAAGCTCAGCCCAAGAGGTGACGGATTGTAGATACCGTTGTAGACACCGTTGTAGATACTGTTGTAGATGAGAATTCGCTCAAATTTCCAGGAAGTTCAAATGTATCACCCCTTGTGAAGGATCAGTCAAAGAGAGGAAAATAAACAGAAATTCCAGAAAAAAATTATTTCCAAATTTCCAGGAAGTTCAAATGTATCACCCCTTGTGAAGGATCAGTCAAAGAGAGGAAAATAAACAGAAATTCCAGAAAGAAATTATTTCTTCCATTCCAAATTTCTGCTTTCTGCATCAGCCTGATGGCAATGTCAAGATCGTTTTTGTCCATGATGACATTCGTTTCTTAGACTTGGGAAGTATTGGAACTGGATAGGTGTTGTTGGTTCGTGAGACTGGCCACTTCTTGCAGTTGATCAGGACTGAATAAGATGGGTTAGTGTTGGAGTTCTAGAACGATGATGGGCAGTAAGTGGTAAACATTGTGGCTGTGCCGACAGACCTCATGAGTCGGTGTTCCACAACGATGTAGATGAGAAATTTCGCATTATTTCGCGAAATTTTCACACTTCCCGGCGTGATTTTGAAATCACGGCAGGATGCATGATCACGCCG
>MZNV01002143.1:0-12298 GCA_002081555.1 Protostelium mycophagum | reverse complement strand
TTTATTTGTGGAGAATGTCCAGAATTTTTTCCTCGTTCAGATCTAGCTGGTACTTTGTCATCAAACCAGACCTCTTACACTATGGTAAGTTTCATCACCCTGTGAATCATTACAAAAATTGATAGATTCAGAATAACGGAGTGTGCAAGACCTCTCAAGGGAGGAAACACTTTCACTGTCTACAACTGGAACAATGACGAGAGCGACTCTTTTAGATGTTTCATTCGTTCTTTTCCAACTGTACATCACTCAACCCTTCAGGCACTCCTGGATAGAAGCCTCAGCAGTGCCTTTAGACATGCTTCAACATCTCATGTCTATGGACCATTTCTTCCATCGAATAAAGGATTCATTTCATCATAAACAAGATCTTCTGATGATTAAAATTTAATTATTGGACAATTTCTTCATGGCGAAGACAGCGGTGGACATCAACCCAACGGCGATGACGGAGCCCCATCCTCCATACCCAAATCCTGTACTTTTCTTCGATTCTTCCTCCTCCTTTTCCAAGAAATTGTCATAGTCTGCGACAAGCGCGGTGACATCTACAATTGTAAATTTCTCTTGAGAAGAAAACATTATTCTTGTTGATTTTTAATGTTTTTTCTGATTACCTGGGTGATATGCTCCAAGTCTATTCTTCAAGATAGAGACTGACTCGTTGTAGAGGGTTTCAGCCTCAGCAGGTCTCTTTTGCAATGTACAGACGTTTGCAAGCGCGTGTAGACTTTCGGCAATGATGGGGTGGCTCCCCCCAAGAGCTACCTGATCATATGTTCAATAAAATTTATTATTCTTTTGTACTAATTTTAAAATAAAAATCCACAAAGATTACATGAAAAATTACCAACATTTCTGTGAAATTTCTGTGAAATTTCTTACCTTACGTATGGCCAGAGCCCTTCTGTATCTCTTCTCTGCAGCTTCGTACTTCCCTTGATTCTCCAGTAGAGATCCCATGGACTGCTCAGCCTGCGCCACTTTGACGTGGTTCTCGCCTAATTCTCCAACGAGAATATTCAAGGCTCGTTGTAGATAGGCCTCTGCGGTGGTGAAATCGTTCTGGGCTGTGGCAATCTACAACTGTTAATTCTTGTTACAGGAATTGCCAAATCGATTATGGTATATTGAAGTTTTGATGAATAATAAAAATTGAAATTGTGGTCAAACCACTGTCCAAAAACGATGATGTGTGATGACGTCATACTTCGGCTAAGCTTTCCAGAGCCCTGGCGACGTCCACGTGTTTTGGTCCCAAGGCTTTCTCTCGGATTTGTAAAGCCCTCCTTGACATCTCTTCTGCCTCTTTATACATCTCTTTTTTTCTGAATAATTCAGAAAGTTCGTTACAACTGCGTGACACGTCGGGGTGGTGAGGTCCCAGGCTTTTTTCTCGCAAATGTAGACATCTCTTGTACATCTTTTCGGCCTCGGTGTAATTTCCTGTCGACGTTCATTTTCTAAAAAAGAGCCGGGGGTGGGATCGAACCCGGTACCTTGCTTGAACAAAATCCAAGCCAAACTGCTGTTGAGAGACACGACTTCAAGGTGCTCATCACTGCCAAAAACTTTCTCCAAAATATGCAATGCCTTCTTGTAATGTTCTGTCGACGATTTGTACATCCCTGTACATCCTCAGCGTTGTAGACGAGGACATGTCGACAATGGTTACCGAGGGTTCCAAATAAATATCCCATAATGGAGTAAGAGTCCGCGATCTCTGGGTGTAATGTGTCTTCACCGTAACATTTCTTTCTGATTATCAAGGACTTGTTTAGGCCGCTCTCGGCTTCGTCGTATTTTCCTGAAGAAATTCAAAATTCAAAATAATTTTTTGGCGGGAAAATTTTCGAGACACAATGCCCTTCCGTTGTACAGAAATATAACTGTCAAAGAATACACTGCAAAAGCAAACATACTCACCTTGCTTGAAATGGATGCGCGCGAGCTCATGCATCGCAGAGGCCACTTTAGGATGATTAGGTCCCAGCTTACTCTCCAGGTTCTTTAGAGCTCGACTCTGTGACTCCTCTGCCGTCTCGTATCTGCCCCTGTAATAATCCAAAATCGCACTTTGCGACAGACTGCGATTCACCTGAGATCTCAGTGAGATTTCGGCGGAATTTGGAGGAGATTTTTGGGAAATTTCGAGTTACGTACGTCTGAATGGGTTTGGGTGTACAATTTTGTTCTGATGATTTGTGACCGTTTGTTGAAAGTCTCTGCCTCGTTGTAGCGGCCCACCCGTATATAAAGCTCCGCCAAGTCAAAACAACCTTTCAAGTTGAATATTTCTTCCAGAAATTTCGTAGAAAACTCACTCCTTGCCACATCGGGGTGTTCTGGGCCATACGTGGTTTCCCTGATACGTAAAGCCTCGTTGTAGAACTCCTCAGCTTTCTCATACTTCCCTTGTTTGAAATAAATCCAAGCGATGTTGCTCTGTTCCGTTCAGTTTCATCCCATTAAAACCCGCGAAATTTCACGGAATTTTCACCTTGATCACGGCCGACTGGGGGTGTTCTGACCCGTAGGTTTTGTCGACAATTTCTCGCGCCCTTTCGTACGATTCCAAAGCTTGTACATATCTCGCCTGTGACGTCCACAGGTAGGCGAGATCCTCCAATGACGTGGCAGTGTCGGGGTGGAATTTTCCGAGAATGTTCTCCCTCATTTTCAGCGATTGGATGTACAGACCTTCAGACTGCGACATTTTGCCTTGTTTGTGGAACAATGAGGTGCAGAACACCTGCCACCTTTGTGATGTCAGTCGTCTCGTTGTAGAGTGTCATAGGATCTACAACGATGTAGATGTATTACTTTGGGATGGTTTTCTCCCAATTTTGTGACCAGAATTTGTAGAGCTTCTCTCTGCGATTTTTCGGCCTCTGCATAATTTCCTTCCGCGAAAAATAGATCTCCCATCTGCGAAACCGATCTGCGAACGTAAATATTACCATCTACAACGATTTCAAGAATCTCACTTGGCCACGTCAGGATGATTATTTCCGAGAACTTTTCGTCGAATATTCAGGGATCTTTCTGTCAGAGGGCGAGCTTTTTGGCCTTGTCCTAATTTGACCAATAATTCCGCCAGATCGTGAAGCCCTCTCGCAACCTGCAAAATCATAAAAAAATGTATCAAAAAAATATTTAATAAATAAAATATTAAAGAAATAGAAAAAATGTATAAAAAAAGTGAAGATTCTTTTCATGAATGACGAAAAATGTTATGAAATATCCGACTTGAATTTAATTGTGTAAAATAAAGGATAAATAACCTGGATGTGTTCCGGGCCCATTGTAGATTCCCAAGTCTTCAGTGCCTTTTCATATAGCTCCTGGGATTCCTTGAACTTGGACTGACGGAAATAAATCCAAGCAAGATTATTCCAACCTGTTCCACATCAGAATTTTTATAGAAACAAATTTATTTTTATAAAAATATGTGGATTGATTTTCCCGAGTGTCGATGTGTTCTGTCTACAACGGATGTTTGAAGAAATTTCATTGAGATTTCGACTCACTCTGAGCGGTCTCGGGGTGGTTTGTTCCGAATAAAACCTCAGTCATATCTCGAGATTGTGTGTAGAGCTTTTCTGCCTCGTTGTAGAGACCTCTGGTGGCGTAAAGGTATCCCAGGGAATGTAATGTCTGGGCGGTATCGGGGTGATTCCCGGGGAAATGAGAGCTGAACAGATTCAACGCCTTATTATACGTCTACAACGAGTCAGTGTTAATTTCTCCTCGAATTTTCTGCTGAATTTCTGAAAAGACAACACTCGGTTGCTACCGTGGTTGCACCACGTTAATTAACGAGAACGGATTGTAAACATACATTTTCAGCATCTTCAAAACGACCTTGTTTGTAATAAATCTTTCCCAGTTGTAGATAGCTCGTTCCTGGAACATGTCATTCTCCATATACAACGATGTACACAGACCTAATTTAGGATGGGATTCGGATAATGCGGTGATCAATATGTCTATTGAGCTTTTCATGAGTGCTTCTGCATCGTTGTATTTTCCTTGTGCTAAATATAGATTCGCCAAGTTGTGCTAAGAATAGATCAGTTGATCACTAAATCTATTTTTTGAGATTATAAATCGAAAAAGATTTCCGGAAAAATTCACCTTGGACCGCGCCACGTCAACGTGACCTTTTCCGAGAAATTTCTCTCTGATTGCTAGTGCTCTCTTGTTGTATTGTTCACTTTCAGTGAATTTTCCTTGCACTGTGTACAGCTCCGCGGTCTCATGGAGACTTCTAGCAACTTCTGGGTGTTCTACAAGTGTCAGACAAACTGGGAAATTCGTGGAGAACTGAATGAGATCCACAATAATTAAAAGATTTTCTTAGAACAAGGTCAAAGTCACAGAAAATTCGATGAAAAATGATAAAAATATACCGTCGCCAAGGAGACGCCTTCGGAGTACCAGAGCTTGTTGGTAATATTGCTCGGCCTCCAACAACATCCCCATCTTGAAATATAACCACGCCAGATTATTCTACAACTGTCAATCTCACTTCCCCGAATTTTCTGCGAAATTTCCGGTGCCGGAGTTTTCCCGAAAGATCCGGTCGTCTACAACGCTCACCTTGATAGTGGCGACTTCGGGGTGATTTTCGCCGAATAATTTATTGATCATATCCAAGGCCTTTTGGTACATTTTCTTTCCTTCATCGAAATTACCTTCGGTTGTCAATAGATACGCCAAGCCGTGTACACGTGACACGGAGTCCATGTTGATTTCGGAGGGTTGTAGATCGTCGACGTTTCGGAGAGACTCTTGGAATTTGGTGCGTGCGGATACCGTGTAGCCAGCGCGGTAGTCGACCTGGGCGAGATCGAATAGTACGTCTGCTCGTTGTAGACATAACCTATTAAATATTATTTTTATTTCAATTTTTGGAAGTTATTTTGATTTTTGCAAAAACTTGGAGGAAATAATCAATAAAATGCAGTTGTAGATGCTCACCTCCTCAATGACCCAGCGAGATATCTGTCATTCTCCAATGTTCCCTTGGGAACGTACATGTCACCCGTGACACCCATCTGTTCCATGAACGTGTACAGCACCCGATTGAGCATGTCTTTTGATTTGTTGTGATTTCCCTTCATAAACTCCAGTTCGGCCATTCGGGTGAGCGTTGTAGATACCCCACCTATTTATTTTATTTTTATTTTATGACCATAAAATCATTTTTTCGGAATTTCTGCACAATTATTTATGTCCGTCTACAACAGCAAATTTCATGAAGATTCTGAATAATAAAAAATAACAAAAAATAATAAAAAGTAAAAAACAGTTGTAGACGAACCTTTGGTATGAAAGATGGAATTTTCTCGGAAAGATAAGGCTCTCAACTGTGCAGAGTCCGATTTCTCGAGTGCTGCTAGTTTGTAATAATTCACGGAAAGTTCGTCGAAAAGTCCGCCGACATCGATTTGTTGTGCGAAATAATGTGACAGGAAATTTTCCAGGGAGAAATCTCCGGTGACTCTTCCCGGAACCATCTGTGAAATTTCATCGAAAATTCGAGGAATATCTCTAACAGAATAGAATGAACTCAAAAAATTTCTTTTTGAAAGAATACTGTCATTATTTTTGGACAATTTTGACGATCTACAATGATGACGTCACCTCAGCTTGTCCCCGTTTAATAACAGAACCCTTTCTGGGGGTATATGAAAGCCCCAAGTCATGGAGAGATAATGACAGGTCCGAGAGTACAGCGTTGCTCCTATTCTTGGGAGTTTTCATCAACAGTATCCACTCGAATTTCTTACGAGTTGTAGATGCCTCAACTGACATGGAGCTATACCTGCCGCGTGTCATTTTTCCACCGTTTCCCAGATCCGAAAGAAAATTCCGGTAAATTTCGAAGAGAATTTCCCGAAAATTCGGGAAATTTCACCTGTCAGACAAGACCTCGTGTGCCTTCGCGTAGCTCTGTGCGGCGTCCTCGTACTTTCGCTTCTGCGATGAGATGTGTGCTAAGCAATGATAGTTCTGTGCCAAAAGAGAGTGGTGGGACACCTCGTCCTTTCAGTAAAATATTTTACTATGAGTGATCGTATTTCTACATAAGTGTGGAGGCTGAGGACTTGTTGTCCACAAACTTTCCTGACCCATCTACAACGGCCAACAGAGTTTTCTGAAACGGAGAGATAAAACAAATCATATGTTGATACGTAGATCAATTGTAGAATCGGTTGTAGATCGTCGTAAAAATTCACCTGCCCGGAGGATGCAGAAGCAGCCAACATTTCTCTTAATATCAATGATCTCCTCAGCAACGGTTCGGCCTCATTGTAGCGGCCCAATCTCAGCAGCAAAACGCCCAAGTCATAGAGTGATGACGTCACTTTGGAATGTTGCATTCCGTAAGTTTTCTCAGAAACTTCTAGGGATCTTCTGAGAAGTTTCTCTGCATCTTCTGTTCTGCAGAATTTCAAAAAATTGTTCAAATTTTAAAAAATAATAGGATTTATTCTTGAGCTCTACAACGGAACAAATGATTGTGCCTACCTTCCCATTTCGTAATGGTTCATCGCCAAAGTGGAGAAGAATTGGGAGCATTCTATGGGCTCATTTGTTTGTGCCATCTCACCCTCAGCCCCTCTCACCAACCCCGCACCTGATCTCGTCATTTAACGTGCCAAATCACTTTATCTTAACGCGTCGCACGTTATAACTACGGCTCCTTCTGCCACATCGCAGATACTACCACAACAAAGTGCGTGACAAGTGTCAAATGCTTGTCAGTGTCAAAATAATGTCACCTGCGGAGATGAACCTCTTGGCAGCGGAAAGAAAGTATGACTCTGCAGGTTTATACTCTCCTTGCATCTTCTTTAACTTTGCCAATTTGTACATGACCAGTCCGTACAGTTGTAGTTTGAGTGTGTTTTCTGGCCCTGAGAGTATGAGCGCCATTTCAAAATTCAAAAAAGGCGGGAAAATATCTATCTCATGAGGGAAATACCTGCAGCGAGGGTGCCAGTTATGCTGCCACCGCCGCCAGGTGTAGATGTGCCGCTCTTACTGCTTTTGGGTGTCACTGAACCTGATCCCAACACACCTCCCCCCGTTGTAGATGTGCCAGATTTCTCTGAAATTTCTTTGGCTTTCATGAGAAACCCTTCGGCTTCGCGGAATTTCGAGAGACCAAAGAAATGGTCCGAAACAGACAGTAGACCAATTATTTGGACCGGCTCTTCGAGAGCGACACCTGTGGCTCGTTGTAGAACAGTTTGATAATGATAAAAATGACGAACCTGCAAAGTTCGCGCCTTGTTTTTGAATGATAGAAATCATCTCCTAAAATATCATAAAAAATTCGTTCATCTACAACGATGTAAACCCACTTGAAAATACTGTTGTGCGATTTGGCTCGATGATTGAGGATTTTCCGAATATAAGTATCCCAGTTGTTGTAGAACGAGCACCCTCTCTTGTTGCTGACCCGCAGTTTTTCCCGCCAAAAAAGTCCTCAAGCAATGCGAAGTCTCGGTGAGACCCATCAGGACGCGAATTTTCGAAGAAAAAGGGCCTTGAGGGAGGGGGCGGGGGGTTGAGGCTGTGGGTGAGTAGGTGGTGAGGTGTGATGACGTCATAGAAGTTAGACGGTCCGGTGCAGCTCCGAATCCAAGAATAGGACTCTGATTTTGTGACCAAGTCAGCGACATGGAACTGTACACTTTTCAGTGAAATTTCAAAAAATGCGTCTATTTTTAGAATGTATCACAATATTTTATGCATTCAGAAGAAACACTCTTACTCTGAAATGAGCTGGAACATCAAGGGCACGTGAACCAACGCGAGAAGACTCGACGAAAACTCAAAGTCTTCGGAGAATCTGAAATCTCTCAAACCGTTGGGAAATTCAGTTTCCCAGAAAGATGGGTCACGTGATGAAAAGATTCTGTTGAACTCATCTACAACGACGTCTGTCGTGGAGAAGGTAGAATTATCCGAGATCGCCTGTTCGACTTCAAAAATAGAAATATTTGGATTTTTTTTGGATTTTTTAAATTTGAATTTTAAATTTGAATTTTCTCAAATGGAAGTTTAAAATTCTACCTTCTTTCGGAGTTTTCGTTCTATTATTTTTTTCGCGATTCTCGCGGCTATTTGCGTCCATGCGATATTCTTCACAAAGGTTTTTGACTTTTCCGCGACTTTTCCCAGAAATTTCAGGTTGATCCCACGTGCGTGCATGTCAGATGTCAATTCTGTGGCAATATCTTTCAAACTGAGAGGCAGCTCCACAGAAGCTGAGATTTTGATGAAATCTTCGCGAGTTTTCTGTTGTTTGTCTGCGAATTCCAGGAACGATTCAATGATTTGGGAAGTCACGTGATTGGACGTTTCTATGGCATCTTGGTTCAGTCTTAAAGACTCGTCGTTATTTTTGGATTGAACAGAGCTGCATAACATCAGATTTTAAATTTTGAAAGATTCTTTTTGGCGCGAGAGTTTTAGTTTACCTGAACGCGTCTGAACTCAGAGGATTCACGGAATTTTCCAAAAGAAATTCTGGTCTAAATCTTGTCGTCAAAATGTCGACACTGTACAATGTCATCATTTAAATTTCATCGAAATTTCTCACTCCTTCTCAGGGGAAAATGGCGGGAAAATATGGCGGGAAGGCAGTACGTACAATCTCCCATCTGTCTGCGTAGAGGGGTGTATCCGTCGTTGTAGACATGGAGTACACCAGAGTGCTGTTGTGATCATTGTTTGAAATTGGTGCCAAACTGTAATTCATTTTAGTACTTGGAATTTTATATTTTCGAAAAATTAAATTCATTAAAATATTACCATGTCATTCTGAGCGTAAATCCGTGATGACGTGTCACTGCTACCAATGGAAAATACAACTTGTCGACACACAACGTGAGAAATGTCGACATGACCCTGACCTCCTGCTTCCACCATTTGTACATTTCCAGGTTTTCTTGTCCCTCTACATCGGACAAAAATTCCACCAAAATTCCGTCAGAAATTTCCGGTCGATCTACAACGCTCAGGCTCGAATTCCATCGAGATTTCGTGGAAAACTCACTGTCAAAAGGGGTTTTCGAGGTTCTGTCTTGGACTATTTTTTGTGCCAACTGTTTGATTTTTTTCTCAAAAGATTGCATGAATATCTCCATGCTCTGGAATCTCTGAAGCGCAAGGGCAGGTGTTGAGGTGGACCTTCAATATTTCAGAACTTTTCAAGTAAATTTCAAAGAAAATTCAAAGAATATATATAGGTTGTGGCAAGGCTGCAGATTTTATTTCTGCGTGACAGATATTTATTTTAATAAATATTAATAATATATGGCAGTTAATAATATGCATTTCGAGCTAAATATAGTGTTTAGAGGAGAAAATAAATCTGATGAGTGGACTCGCACCTGTCGAGTTGTGACACAAACTTGGTGTTCCAATCTTTGTCTTTACGGGTGGGGATGGTGGGCAAGGACACATTAGACAAGCTCATAAAGACATCACTATTCTGCACACTAAAATATCTACTTATGAGAACGTCCCTCTCCTCTGTTACGAACGATCAATTGTTGATTGATGATTCAATAATCGACAGTGGATGGGTGGGTTCATTGAATTTACATTTTACGATTATTTTCGATGTAAGAAGGCAAATCTTTTTCCATTGTCACAAGTGAAGAAAAATCATCCACATTACTGAGACGAATTACTCACTTTTTTGTTGATTGTAATCTTTTGATCTCACACTATCCAAGACCTCTTTAAAATTGATCACTTTCTCTCCATTGTCAGCTGTGACAATCTCGTCTTGTGGCTCCCATAATGTTGGAAGAGGTTTTCTAACACGTCCTGTCCTCACCAGCTTTGGCCTGATGTATTCTGATGCCGAGTTATATGAGAGATCATCATCTTCAGAAGCGGAGATCTCAGAATCAAGACCCTCAAAACTACTGCTTTGAATTCTACTGGTATAATCTCGGTCATCCTCTAGATCAGAAGCGACCGGTGTCGTTGCCATTTTATGAATGTGATGTGCTTGAATGTCGGCAAAATTCGTTTTTTCAAAATCATGGAAAACAGCTGGAGTCTGTGATGCAACTGTGAAGGCAAAGACACCAACTTTACGAAGCTTCATCTCTATATGCAATCGCCGAATTCGTCGTTAACATAACAAAAACATTTAAATTAAAATAAATAATCTTTTTCAAACTTTTATTATATAATTTACCAATATGGCCTATGTGCAGGGCAGTGATAACCTTGGGGGTTGAGATCCAAATAATCTTGGTGGTCAGGTTCCGCCTCGAACCAAGGACCCGCAGGTACCACCTCTGTGACCACTTTTTTGCCATCGAATCTTCCCGCCTTTTCTATGTCTGCGATGACGGCTTTAGCCTGAGCTGCTTGTTGTTCGTTGTGAGTGAATATGGCTGATCTGTACTGAGATCCACGGTCATTACCCTGCCAATAAATTAAATATAAATAAATTTTGTATTAAAAAGAACAACAGATTAACTTTGATGTAAAGACATTAGAGAATGAAGGGGATTACCTGGCCTCCTGCATCGGTGGCGTCGTGAGTCCTCAGAAAGAATTCAATCATCTCGGGATAAGAAATCTTGGAAGGATCGTACACCACACGGACAGCCTCTGCATGTCCAGTCTTACCAGAGCACACCTGCTCACCGTTAGACTTGTTCTTGATTAAATAAAAATGGACTCACTTGTCTGTAGGTTGGTTTGTCTGTTTGGCCACCTGTGTAACCAACTTTGGATGAGATGAGACCTCTGCCTTCAAATTGTCTCCTCACGATCCAATCTGGTCCCCAAAAACAACCAGTTGCCACTGTCGCGACCTCTTCAGCAGCTGTGGGTTTTTGCACTTGTCTCTGCTTAGCTGCCTCTATCGCAGTTGGCGTTGTGGGTTCCAGCTGTGGGTATTAGACATAATCATCGATAAGAAACGATTAGTTACGTAAGAATGAGCGTGAGAGCCTGTGTTTCCCATGTTAAAGAATTGTCTTCTTGTTGTTAACGTGTTGTGAATCTGTTGTAACCTTCGTGCCGCTACGCTCTTGAGCATGCTCTTTCTGAGTGAGATGGATGTCATCACCAAACATCACGTGACAAGTGACGTCATTTGAAAACTCCGCGAAAGA
Organism: Protostelium mycophagum; assembly: GCA_002081555.1. NCBI lineage: Eukaryota > Evosea > Variosea > Protosteliida > Protosteliaceae > Protostelium > Protostelium mycophagum. The sequence continues at coordinate 1,133 of MZNV01002143.1, read as the reverse complement.
CTGAAGGATGCTCGGCCTCTGTTGTGTCAATGATGAGGTTGTGTACATTTTTCGATTCTTCATTTGCAATATGGTGCATAGAGTGACTGTAATCTACACGAGAATCATGGAGGAGCCCATCACAGTGGAACGCGAGTTTTTTCGCAACAGAACCGTGAGAAGGCACGAAATTAAAGGCGGTGTACTACGTGGGTTATTGTTATTGTGGAATTTGTCGAAGTTCCAGATCACGTGACAAGCACATGCTGAGATACTTTAAAATCAATTCAATTCATTCAGTTTTTCCGACGGGTCGACAAAGGATGGCGAATAAGAGGATGATAAATCCAAATATAAATCCTTAAGGAGGCCAGAGCCCATCACAGTGGAACGCGAGTTTTTTCGCAACAGAACCGTGAGAAGGCACGAAATTAAAGGCGGTGTACTACGTGGGGATTGTTGTTATTGTGGAATTTGTCGAAGTTCCAGATCACGTGAGAAGCACATGCTGAGATACTTTAAAATCAATTCAAGTCATTCGGTTTTTCCGACGGGTCGACAAAGGATGGCGAATAAGAGGATGATGACGGGGAGAAGAGGCGTTGCACGCATGTCGTGATTCTTGTATCTTTTCGTGAGCGGTACACCCAACACCTTCTCCGGGGTAAATTTACGCTGGCCTCCTTCAGGATTTATATTTGGATTAATAACAATTTTGAAAAGTTAGTATTAAAGTACCAAACTTTTCAAAATTCAGTATTGATGATAGTTGCCGCACAAAATCACGGTTTGGATAACTAAATTAATCTACTCAAAGAATCCAACTAGATGATTTGAACGTGCATTTATCAAAACATGAACCAGACAAAACGGCTGCAACTGGAAGAGTGATTATTCGAGCTTTTATTCATTCTTTCCAACTATACGTCACTCAACCCTTCAGGCACTCCCCAATAGAAGCAGCTTCCTCACCAGTGCTTTTAGACATATAATCCATTTTTTCCAGGACAAATAAAATTTCAAATTGATTGTCATTCCTTGAAAATGCGCAACCACAGCCGAACTTTCATTTCATCAAACACATCGACACCACCAACCTGCAAGAGTGACAAAGTTCCAAGTCATAACAAGATTTATTATGGTTTTGTCTGTAT
>MZNV01002142.1:0-11974 GCA_002081555.1 Protostelium mycophagum | reverse complement strand
AATGAAGGGTAAGTCTGTCATTTTCTGTTTGTGGTAACCCACATCCTTTGGAGCATACATGTTGATCGCCCAGAATTTTAATGTGATGAAAGCTGACCAAGCTCTGCAAATGACCCTCTTCACTCGATTTTGAGGAGCAATAATCTGCACATATTTCTCGAAGGAGGAGCAAACTTCTCCGTAGATTTGTCGGAGCATCTCCCGCTCCTGTGAGATGACCTCACTGATTTCCTGGAAATTGTCCGACAGACATCAGAAGCGTCACCAAGACACACAAGCCGACTGAGAGAGCAGCCAAACACGTCTCCTTGTTGTGAAGAGATGCCAGTGGGAGTGAGATTGCGGTATCAAATCGTCAATACAAACATGAACAGGCCGCAGGAGCCTTTACCGAAGATCCGCCGTTTGAAAGAATTCACACGAGCAGATTCAAATCTAGAATGACCAAGTACAAAGACGAGACATTGACCATGCGTAGCTTCCAGCTTCGAGAAGACACTGTAGTCACCGCAGCAGAGTCTTTCGATGTTGAAACTCAGCCAGAGGGGACGGAGCGCATTTAAAACTCCTGCTTTCGGATCGCCGGACGGGCTTCCGATGATGCATTCCTTAAGAATGTACATCATCGGCCCGGATCGTCCGCGGGTCGGCGGAATAATCTGCCGATGCCCTGAAATTCCTCGAGACCTAAATCTTCTATTTCTCTAGTTCTAACTTCCGCAAATGTCACCGTGTTTTTGGTGTGTATTTCAACAATCAACCATACGACAACAATAATCGATCGCTACAAACATGCCAAAGAAGGATGCAAAGGTTAGTTTATCTCACCTAACAACGGCCTCCCTGACCATTTCGATCAGGCAGCCAATGCCAAACAGGCAGTAGAACGAGTAAATGAAGCTACAAACACGAGCCCAGAACCTGTCGTCTCTCCCACTAGGATCAGAAAAGAACATTTTAAGAAGAGGTATTAAAATATGATCAATCGATTAATTCTGATTGATCCAAGGACATCCGCCATGGATTCTCATGAATCATCTGATTTTGCCCACAAGTAAATTGACCGTTTCTCGTAATCCCCATCTAATACATCCCAGTCAGTACAGAGGTTGGTTCAACCTCTTCGCCATCACAATCACTGTCTTCACTCTTTTCGCACAGTTTAATAACATCGTGAACAAAGGTGAGCCCATATCGACCCACACCGACTTCCATTCTGAAGACCTCTAGGAACACTGGTCAATCTCAAAAGTATCAGAGAAATGTTCGTCTCCAGGTAACCATTCGATCTTTCCTGTGTTATCATTTGGAATTAATGCATCCAAATGTGCCGGATCTACGGGACTGGTGCTGTTCAGATATTTATAAGAACATGTCCAAATTAATGAGATAACAGGTATGACCTCTTCCCTGCCTGGCTACTCCTCGTGGGCTCCTCCTTCTTCTGTCCAGTGTTTTGCATGATCATCTCAAAGAAAATTCTGCCACATTCCCTTGTGAAGGTGAATCTACTAAATTTAGAACATTCTTATTGCAGGATTTGGTCAGATTCCCCACTTCTCGGTAACCAACACGTTAATTACCGAGATTTTTAACGTGGTGCGGGGAATCTGACCAAACTCTGCAATAGTGCTGCAGAACCTTTATTTTGAGATATTTTCCTGAAATTCCCGCGAAATTTCACTGAATATCCAAGTGGCTTCAAATCTCCCTGCAGCTCCTCTTGGTGATCGGTGGTACTCTGGTTGCCATAGCAGCAAAATGGCCCCTTGTTCCCACCATCTTTTATCTCTCGGAGGTGTTGATCATCTCCATGAAGGTCCACTCTTACTACTGGGTGAACAGAGAGCTCCAAGTGGGCGTGGAGAAGGGTGAACCTGAGATCACAGAGAGGTGATATCTCCACGAAATTTCACGATCTTACGTACACATTTCTGCCCCGAAATTTCTCAACTTTTCTAGGAGTCAAGTTCAGTGGCCTCAGAACCTGTCATTATACAACTATGTAGATTTTCTGTTGGTCCCAACCCTGGTATACGAACCAGAGTACCCCCGTACAGAGGGGATCAGGCCCATGTATGTCGCGGAGAAATTCGCATCTTTCGCCGGTCTGTGGACTGTCTTGGTACGTAAATTGAATTCTACATGAAATTTCGTAATGTTGTCATCACTTTGCGTAAATGACTCGTGTCTCGGGTTCGCCGCGATAAATGAGTGTACAATGTTCAGAAAAAAATGACCCTCATTTTTCTGACCGTTTCCAGCACGTTGTAGTGAGCAACTACATCACCCCCGTGTTGGAAGTTCTGCCCACCATCTCTTTATTTCAAGCGTTCTGTGATCTCGCCATCCCATTGTTGATGAGCGGAGTCCTCATCTTCTACATCGTGTTTGATGTGTGCTGCAACGGGTTCGCAGAGTTGACTTGCTTTGCCGACAGGGAATTCTACCAAGACTGGTGGAACAGGTGAAATTTCAGGGAAATCCACCCTTTTATCACGTGACCATATAATCTCCCGCCAGAAAAAAAGACGTCATGGTGGATTGTCGTATACTGACACCCACAGTACCACATTTGACGAATACGCGCGTAAATGGAACAGACCTGTTCACCTTTGGCTGCTGAGACACATCTACAACGAGGGAATCTCTTCATACAAATTGAACAAAAACGCGGCGACATACATCACCTTCCTGTTTTCCTCCATCATCCACGAGTACTTCATGTCTGTAAGTCTCAGAATGACCAGACCATGGTGAGAAATTTCGAGGAATTTTCGATCTATTTTTGGTGATTTATTTTTCGCTTTGGAAATCTCGACACTTTGTGAAAGTTCTACATTGATGTAAATCATCTAAATCTTGCATCACTGACAAATGCAGGTTGTTCATCTTGCAAATGAGCCAGCTTCCCCTGATACAGATCTCAAGAACACTCAAGTTGAAGGACACCAGAGCCGGGAACATCGTCTTTTGGGTCCAAATGCTGATTGGTCTGCCGCTGTTGACCATCTTGTACTGCAGAGAATACTACGTTTCCATAAGCGAATGATCACGAATACAAACATTTTCATCCTTTTATTTGTTGCGATCCTACTTACGGGCGCTTACCGTGGGTATTGGTTAAGAATTGACGGTAGTTAAGGTAGATCTAACCGAGACGTATTTCCGGGTGCGGAACCACCAGCGAAAATTAATACCGTCCACATTCCGCAAGATGAGGAACCTCATCCTCTTAACACTGCTCGTGAGCGTCAATTGTCAGAGCTTCACAGACTCTCTCACAAGCTTGAATTCCACATTGTGGGAACTCTCCACATACACCCCATCGAACGATTTCGCCTCTGAATGGGCGGTAAGAGCGACCTAAAACGGCAAGATGATGATCTTAACAGACGAGCCAAGCATCTTATAGTTCATCTGGGCTTGTCCTCACCATAGATCAAGTCGGTTGCCCTGCTGCTTGCAAGAATTTTGCATGGCGTGCTGGTGAGGTGTGATTTCAAGTTCACAAGACGTTCATACTGAAGCAATATCAGGTCGTGTCTAAAGCAGTATACAGCTATGGATACTTCGAGGTGAGATTCCGATTCCACTGAAACGTCTTAATGATTTGACGAACACAGGCAACCTTCATTCCTGCTTGTGTGGCTGGTGGCATTTCTTCCATGTTCAGTTACGCAACTGCGCCTGGTGGCGCTGAGATCGATATCGAGTTTGAAGGAGGTGAGCATCTTCGTGAAGATCAAGTTTTCGCTAACCAAGGAAGGCTCACAAGGTTGTACTGCCGTGGCGTACACCCACTATGCTGCCGGAAAAACCTTCTCTTGGGGTTTCCAACCACTGGGGTTCAACGCTTCACAGGCATACCATCAATATGGTTTCCTATGGACGCCCCAGAACATCACCTGGTGAGCCATGAAATCTTCATGAAATTTCAATCTGATCTCAAAATGTACATTCATATTGAGATAAAACAGGTACGTCGACAGGAAGCTTCACTTCTCTACAACACAAGGAAAATACTCCGGGACTGTGTACACCCCCTCCTACAACATGAGCATGATCATGAATAATTGGGTTGTTTCCGCCAACAGCAATCTCTTTCCCAATAACACGGTGAGTTTTCACGGAAACTTTTGGGTTATGGATGACGTGTACAGGTGGTCACCGCGCATTACACTTCGGCTTCGTATTTCGATATGAACAATCTTCCCGCCGGAATCGGGTACTCGAACCCCTCCACCTCCCCCACCTCGGCATCTACAACTGGAACCACCTCACCTTCTCCGTCTACAACTTCAAAAATACAATCTACGGGTACTGCAATGAGCACCGTCCACCAGGTCGCTTTCTTCTTAGTTGTAGTGGCACTCCTCCTCTAAATGCCTGTTAAAGATTTACAACTTTGAAATACAATTTATTTCTTCTTTGTGGTCAATCACTATTACTCTCTGCTTCTATTTTTGGTGCCTGCTGTTCATCAACATTTCATCATGCTTTTAGAAAGTGAAAACTCAATAAATCTACCTGAATCATTGTCATGCTGGTGTGCAGTTTTATCGCCCCGTCACTTGTAGCCGTTGCCGAAGTCGTCTACAACACGTCAGAGAAAGTCGTACAGTCTTTGTCGACAATGTACAGACCTCGTGTATTGAGACTTTGGAGGGGTCTTCCATGGGCTTGTACAGTCCCAACATGTTGTACCATTTTCTTTTCTCTCGCAGTACGGCCTTATTCAATTTTCTTTTGGCCAGTTCCATAATATATTTTCTTCTCTCCTTTATAAGATGTCGCAGCCCGAACGCGTGTACGACCAAAAGTACCTGCGAGATTTCAATGAAATTTCATCGAAAATGGGGAGAAATTACCAGGAAAAGGTCGAAGGAGCAGTAACGGAGCACGAAGGCATCAACGATGAATGCGGAAATAAAGAGGATATAATACCTGATCGTCTCATCATCTCGCGTCGCATCCTCTGCAAGAATTATATTCTTCTGTCCATCTACAATGACATCTACAATGACATCTACAACTCACGAGAAAATATGAATTTCAGCCAAGCTCTGTAGTCGATGAAATAGTTCACTACAGCCGCCGGAAGGTACTTCCTCGCGTAAATCTCGGTCTTCTTCATGGGCGGGGGTTCGACGTTTGGCGACGACACTTCTTTTTTCTACATGGTTGAGTTTTGTTTGTCTTTAAGACCTACCTTTCTATCCGGTTTTGGGGATTTATCTCTGGACGCAGAGGCGAATAATCTGCTCCTGATGGTGCCGCTGCTCGAGGACATGACAGGTTCTGAATGATTAGATCGGATGGAAAGAGATGGTGGGACACTTGGTACAGATTTGGACAGAGCATTAGATTTTTCTGGGTGGGTTCTGCAACATTTTAAACAAAAATTGAACTCGATTTTACCTGGTTGAATTCGCAGAAGATCTGAGAGATAAATTGTCCTGAAATTTTATAAATCTTAATGTGGTGGTACATTTTGTTGATGGAAAAAACCTACTTGGAGATATGATGCATCGTCATCAAACTCACTCTCGAGATCTGAGTCTGAACTGCTCTCCAGCTCTGGGATGGATGTAGTGGAATATTTTTCTGATAAAATGAGCCCGAGGTGATCATCTACCTTTAAAATGGAAGAGTCACCTGGACGTTCTAAAGAGTCTTGATTATAATATAAAAATGTGATGTGAGTGTCGATCCATTGGAAAGCCTCCTTGTCTGGAAGAGAGGTGGGCATCAATCTGTTTCGTGACGTCAGGAGTATACGAAGGAAGTATGTACGCACTGGGGGATCTGATGGAGTATGTAACTCCAACAATTTCGAAGAGCTTCCAAATCATCTGTTGCCGCCACTCGCCAATCTCTATAACCTTTAATGCGCAACATTATTCTATATCTGAAGCGGGATAACAATCCATTATAAACTTCTGCCTGATGTCTTCAGTGTGATCAGACCACTGAGATCACCTGAAAATGAGAAGTGGTCATGGGTGAGCCATCTGGATTTTCCAATTTTCTGTAAGAGATCCTTCTACCACCAGTCGCAACAGTCATCAGTGTAGGTTTGTGCCAACATGTCTTCTTAAATTGGAGGATATGGTGTGTGTTGGGTGAAGACATTTTCGTGTATGATGGTGGAGGAAATTTCCGTCAAAAAATAACCAAATTCTACAAAATCTAACCGGAAATCGAAAGTTTCCACACAATTTGATATTTTCGAATTCAAAACAAAAGAACCTCTATATACGTCTTTATTCCTCCACCTTTTGCTTCTTTCTCATGTCTACGTGTGTGGTGATGATGTGCTTGCTCTTTCTCTTCTTTTCTTCTTTTCCAAAGCTCAAGTTGTGGTTCTTTATCCTCTTTGCCTTCATCTTCTTGGCATCTCCGACGACCTGAGCCCATCAGCTTGTGTCATGAGCACAAGATGTCTATAAATTAAAAAGTAAGAGATGTGCGTCGTATTTCGGCTTCGCCTCGGTTGTCTAAAGACCCTTTTATATTGTGTGCGAAAGTCACAACCCAAAAGTATTGAAACACTATAACAATATATCTTCTTCTGTTCTAAAAATAGAATCTGCGGCACAGCCGCAGCACAAAGTTCCTCGAAATCAAAGATCCATTCTAATCTTAAAGAGGATAAAAATCACCTTTCTGCTCTTCTGTTCCATGAATATAGACCTCGTGACGTTTCTTCTGCGTGCAATCTTGTTTAGCTCTAAGACATTAGAGAACCTTTTTTTTAGTGTGTTGTTGTATTTCATGGCTTGTTCTTCTCTTTGGCTCAGCTGGAATATTTGAGCCGTCTCGAATTTTTGGTCCGGGCGCGGTTTTTGAAAATTCGAATTTCAAATAATCGAATCTGTTTCTTTTTGCCGCCAAACCGCCGCAATCAATAAAAACATCTTGGAAGCTCACGATCTTCATGGGCCTTGAGGCTTCTGTCTTCCAGATTCTAATGTTGGTGTCCGAAGACGCGACGAGAAGGTATTGTGAGTCTCCACTGTATCTCACTTGCAATGTCCTGTTCTATTTTTAGCTTTTTGAGTTTTCGACGAATTTTCGGAACGATTGGTGGTCATCAATTATTTCCAACAGAAATAAAATTCTACAACAGAAATAAAAATTTTACAACAATAAATCACAAAACACCTTTGGGTTCTCTTGGCGCTGTAGACGTCCTTCGCCTGTTCTTCTGTCTCCCAGGGTTTATTCAAATCGATATCCCAAAGTCTCACGGAGCGGTCAAAAGAAGCCGTGGCCAGCTGGTTCCCAACGGGAGACCAGTCGACGTCCATGCTGAGATGTCATCAGTCATGTCATCACGACAATGGAAGTGCTCACACTGCGGCCACGTGACCTTTGAGTATCAATTTGCTCTGTTTGAGATATCTCATGTCCCAGACGTAAGCGTTTTGGTCGTCACTGCACTATTTTCCTTGAGTTTTCCGTGAAATTTCTCGTAATTTTCCTACCGTAGCAAAAGTGTGTCCGTCCATAGGCCTCCATGCTAATGTGTTTGCGGTCATCTACCACGATGAACACGAAATCTCATCGAAATTTCGACTTACGCTCGTGTATACTTGCTTGATGGGTGACCTCTGCCTTATATCATAAATAACAAGGCTTCGGTCTCTGTCTAAACTGCTAATTAAATTCGTCTCTACAAGATTGAATTTGACGTGGTGAATGGAACTGCTTGTCTTGCCGATGTTTGCCAGCGGCTTCGCCCTGAAATGGTTAGGATTCGGTCGTCTACAACGAGGAGAAATCACCTCTCTACGTCCCAGATGTTGACGATGGAACCACCGCAGGTGGCAAATTTGTTGGAATTTCGCTGGAAATCCAAGTATCTGAATCCACCCGTGTTGCTGGCTGCGGGTTGCCACGTCATCACAGATTGATGGTCAACAGTCTGTCGGTCATCTTCTTCATGAATGGCAGAGAGACCGGTGTAGAAGGAGGAAGTGTGTCTTCCTTGGACATGGCTCAAATCCCAGGAATGGATCTGAAAAATTCTGTGAATATTTTGTCGTTTTAAAGGAATGAAACGGGGTTACCTTGGAGTCCATTCCACAGGTGAGCATGATGTTACCGTGAGAGTGTACGGCAAGCCCAGTGACAGCACCAGCATGACATTTCTCAGACCAAATGGTGGCTCTGCGCAGAAAATGAGATCGATGACGGTTTTGATGGATTTAATGATATGTAGGTAAAATCGATGTTTTGGTCAAAATCACAATGCAAAATAAATTTCAACATAAAAGTGAAATTTAAAACGAGAATAGAAAAGGAAAAGGGAATCAATTGATCGGGATGAGCTATGATGATGATCATGTCACTCACTTGTTGGTGAGATTCCAAATACGAACTTCTCCGTCAGCAGAACCACTCAAGAATGTTGTGATTGTCTTTGGATGTCTCGCGATGACCTGTGGTGTATCTACATGTCCAGAAAGAGCGCCAATGAATGGCTTGGCAAAGAGTCTCTCTAATTTAGCTGCATTTAATGCTTTTTTATATTCTCTGGCACGATGATGGGGATGTGCATCTTCTGAGTGAACAACGTGTGTCTAATAATATCAATATAAAATAAAAGCAGGTATAGACTCACCTTCATCACATCATTTGGGCGTTGTCTGGCAAAATTCTCCTCTGTTCGACTGATCGTCTTAACTGCTTTTATTTTCTATCTATGCATGAGTATAGAAAAATAGAACATCGAAAAAATGTCTTACCGGAGGCATGATGATGTCTGATTTGTGAATTGCGAAAGGAAGAAGAATAAAATCCACACCGATCACGTGACCCTTCTACAATCGCGATCTTCATGTCCAACCATCGTCTGAAGAACAGAAGATGATGTGTTCCACATACATCAAGTGATGCGCAGAATGCAGCAAAGATTAAAATATATTTCGAATTCTAAAATTAACAATCTTCTCTCAGACAGTTCGTATAGGATTGACAGTAGAACTATGAAACACTCTTCACATTGATGACATGAAAATAATAATCCTTTTCTTCTCTGTATTACTACACAGAACAGTATGCTATTTACATTTGTATATGGTCAGTGGCCACCCGTGAGGCAGCCTCCCGTCCTTTCTGTTCATCTTATAGAACCCCGATCATACTGCCGAAGGAATCCGAGATGAGATGAACTTGGACTTGAACATTTGGCAGTTCTCTGCATGCGTAGAGCTCAGCTTGTGTCATCAGGTATTGAGTGGTGTTTTGTGGGGTTTGTGGCATGTCTGAGAAGGTGAAGATGGTCCCGTTCAGAGGGCTGTTCTCGAATGATGTTGCTTGGAAGTTCATGTCGTGGTATTCTATGTGCTTGATCGCCGCAGAAGCGTGAGTGTTTTAAGACGTGTGGATGCAGTCTGGTGATGGAAGAGAGCGCGACTCTTTAGGGTTTGGAAATCTAGCAGTCAAGTTGCGAAGAGGGAAGAAAAAAAACTTCGGTATAGTTGTAGATAGACACACACAGCTACCCTATCTTCACGTGTGAAAGTCTTCACGTAATCTTCTTTTCAATTTTATGTCATCAGCAAAACAAGTCGAAAATTCAAAGAAAACTCTTCGACGTCAGCGAGACCTCGTCGACATGTACGCAGACTCCGTGGACACTGGGATAAAGACATCAAATTGAAAGGTCTTGGTCTTCCACAAACAACCACAAACAGATCATTTTCTTTTATTCACGAGTGTCCTCTGTGCCTCACGCACATTCACCTCTATATATCTCCAGTCTGTGTCGTGTGAAGTCCGGACTATGACAGCTTTAAGATGAGCACGATCACTCTGCTATACAAGTTCCGCCGTGTGGCAATGTCGCTCAGCCGTTGGGATAACTCTTGGGCTGACTGCTCTCGAGATTGATAGATCATGTCTACAACCTGCAAAAATGAATTTGTGACCCGAAAAGTTCTGTGAAGAGTTTGTGTTGCGGCTTTGCCGCGGTGCGTCGTGCTTATCTCCAAAAATTAAATTTTGTTTGAGAACTTCGGTACTCACCTCCTCAGGCATCACGACATTCCAGAAATCTGTGATGACGTCAGCATGGTTTTCGAAATTTCCGTGAAATTTCACCTTCAGAAGCCAGAACCACAAAGTTATCCCTCGGTATCAACCTCACCGATTTCACCTCTATGCTGTCCTCTTCCCCCTTCTCCGCCTGAATCTTCTCAGAATTTCCCACGAAATTTCCGAGAGATTTCACCTGTTTGGGCCGTTTCTTCTGCGGCTCTACCGTCTCGCTTTTGTCGGCTTCTTCGGGGCCGGGAATACTCTTGATCAACACAGATACGTTGCCGGCGTTGCCGTCTATGCCCCTTTTCTCTTGGCCTTTTCCTGGTGAGGCGTCTCTCGAGGTGAATCCAAATTGTACGAGTCTTCCTGGATGTGGAGGTTCTGAAGGCTTAGACATCTCTTGTTGTCTGATGTGCTCTAAGATCAGGGCAGAATAAGACAGGGAAGGATCGGACCTGATCATGTCGTGAGATCGATGACTAGGGGGATGTGACGTCTTACCTGATACTTGGGGAGATTACAGGGGGTGTTGGGGTGGAAGGAGGGGATGTGACGTCAAAAACACCCGCGGCCTTATTCATAGCATTCACCTTGATCAGGGTGAGATCATGCACTCAAGTATGACAATCAAAATTACCTCTTCTCTGGACATCATCTCTTGGAAGCTCTTTGGGATCTTGATCGCTTTGCCGTCTGAGCAGAAGATGGAGCCAGATTCATCACAGCCAACTGCGTATAAGAACTTGTCATATATTACAGCGACGCCAATGAGCTCGCTCGTCTGTATCATTTAGATGGCACGAACAAGAATCATCACCTTCTTTTCAACTTCTGAGTCACTCTCTGTAGAGGCATCATCCGGGTGAGTCTCATTATTATTATTGTTGTTCTGGGATCGCATGAGCGGTTAAAATCTCACATGCATTTTTTGTAGATATGAGGATGGACATCAATAAATATGAATCCCGACTCACGTTTTGTTGTTGTTGAGAAGAATTGGCATCGTCCGCATTTTGTTGTTGAGTTTTGATAAATCCCTCTTTAATTGCCCTCGCTGTTTGCCATCTGAAGAAGGGATGATCCATTATATTTCTTCTTAAACGGTTGTCGTTGGCTTTCGCTGGATCATTTCCATTTTTGTCTGGTATTGAATGTCAATATCATTTTTATTCATTGCCATATCTTTTGACAAAAGGATCCTGAAGAAGGATATATAGTGTCAGAGATCTTATATGTGCTATTTAATGACACAAAAAAGACCTCACCATTACTATTGAGTGAGAATATGGTAGCCTCCTCCTTCTTTCCCTCATATTCTGTTGTATTCCAGAAGTGCTCGTGTGCTTGAGTTCCCGGTAGCGCTGCGTGAGGGTTGAAGATGGGCAAAGGTGATATCGTTCCCTTCTCTAAATTTCCACCGAAAAATGAGAAGCGCAGCCCCCAATTTGGGAAGGGTCCGCTCGGGTCAGTTGTCCATTGGTGTAACCTCTCTCCTCTTTCCATTTTCTGGGGGAGAGACGATTTCGTTATGATAGTTGTTGATGCGGAAGACCGTTTTGATAGATATTCGTTGTAGACACTTTAAATGGATTAATCATTTTTCGTTACGTTTCGGGAAAGAAATGACAGAATAAATCTGAAGATCTTTGCATATCGTCATTCTAATACCTGTCTTGGAATCTGCAACCTGGCTTCACTCATGGCCTGCTCAAGAACACACATCAACATAAAGAGTGATGGAACAAAACTAGAACTCGGGGCTACGAGAGCAGAGAGCTTCCACTTCCGGCACACATTATTATGCTGGTTTAATGCTGTTATTACCTGGCGACACAGATTTGTGGCGGTCACCGCAAGAAGAAAACAAATTAATTAAATAAGTATATAATTCATAATGCTCACCTAGACAGGATAAAACGTCTAG
>MZNV01002140.1:0-26870 GCA_002081555.1 Protostelium mycophagum | reverse complement strand
AGAAGATTCTTTAGAACAACAGTTTGCTCTCTTCTGTCAACCGATACATTTTGCAGGAAAACTTCTCCTCAAGCCAGGAGCAATCAAAACTCCAGATCGACTTCTACACTGTGGACTTGCGCGCAGCAGTATCTTATAACATGAGGCTCAAAAATTTAATTCGTTCGTTGGACTAATTTTTTTGGACTTAATATGGTTTCTGTGAACACCACTACCACCACAAGCAACACCTGAAATCCAGGAGCCCAACACCCCAGACGAATCAAGTTCCCCATGCACTGTCCGTTTCATTCAATACGTAAGTGAGTGACTTTTACAAGCCTCAGAAATATCTCGAAAAATCCGTATCGAATTTATCCTCTCTTTCCACCTCTGCCTCTGCCTCTTCCCCTGCCTCTACCTCTCCCCCCTCTTCTCTTGTTAAACATCGGGTGCAACGTCTTTGTGAAACTAAAGTCGATCAGACACCGTGCGTGCTTTCTCGCGAAAGAATGGGATGTCTTGGTTTTTCGTGGCAGGTTACCTGGCTTCGACTTGTGTGCTGAGGAGTGGATGACATCTGAGACAGGCGGTGAGTTTGGTTTCTCCATCCTTGAGTGGAGTGTCTTTCTTGTTAAAATCGACCTGGGGGCATCAGTTTCTCAAAAAGACAAAAATGTTTACGATGAGGAGGTTGGCACCACATTGTTCACACACGTTCTCCGCTACGGAAATCTCTGTGAAAATTCAATGAAATTTCTCTCAGATAGAACTCACTGTGTGCTGGAGGAAGGTGCAACTGATATCTACACTGGTTACAGTCTGCTCTCCATTTCGGTCCACTACACACGTCAAAATACGTCTACAGCGTTGTAGATGCACACCTGACTGGATCTAAGACCAGAAGACCGTCATCGCAATCGACGCATTCACAGATCGACTTCTTGATGAAACTGTTCTCACAAGTTGGGTGAGGGCAGTTGTTACAACCACTGAATTGTTTCATTCCTGAAGAATTTCAACTTGGTGTAGTCGATCATAACACATCTTTGCCACAGCAGAGAATGTCTTGTTGTAGAGCGCGTTGTAGATGGAGGAATACCTTCTATACTGGGGTGGTTGTAACAGAAAGGGCAGAGAGGAAAAGCCTTCTGTCCAGATCCGTAAGAAAATAAAACCAACTCGAAATTGTCTAAGGGGCATTGTATCCCGGTGAACAACTGGAGATTTCAGCCAGATTTCACTGAGATTTAGAGGTGATGACGTCACCTTGACACTTCCGTTCTGTGGCAGTGCGTAAGTCTCTTGACATGTTTGACAGTAGAGTCTTGTTGGCCTGATTCCTTCAGCACGAGATTTGAATATGTCGTTGTTTAATGGCACGAATATTTGTGCCGTGCTATAAATAGAACTCACTTGAGAGGGAAGAAGGTCATATATCTCCTGCATTTCCCACACTGACATTTCAATCTTGACCCGACCACTTTATCAAAGGAAGTAAAAGAGGCTTCAAAAAGCTCCTGCATCAGTCCAATCTACAACGATGTGATCACGTGACCTTGAAAATTCCGAGAGATTTCATCATGGATTTATGGTCACCTTGGAGACGAAATAAGCGAACTTTTCTGAGAAGGATTTGATGGAGTATTCTACAACAGTCTCAAAGTCTGCTTTTCCCACTGCAATGAGACTGATCCATTCTTCTATTTTGGATCTGATCCTGAAATTTCCATGAGTTTTCTGCGAAATAGTACAGGTAAACTCACGTGGGTTGTACTATATCTGGATCTATGCGGTCTGAATTTACAATTAGATAAAAAACAATTATAATAATTTTAAATTGAATTTCCACTCACAATATCCTCTGACTAAAGTGGTACCCAATTTTGTTGGAATTAATTTTCTGGAACCGTCTACATTCACATAGTTACGCTCGCAGATGTTGTTGATGTGTACCGCGATGGAGGCATCTGTTCCAATCCCGTGCTTCTCCATCTGAAATCTCACGTAAATCTTTGGACGAAAAACTCATGACAGGCACAATTTTTTGTGCCGACCAGAATCTTGGGTGAATTTTCCATGATATCTCACTCACCATCGCGATGAGTTCAGATTCGCTCAGGTAGTCGGGGGGAGACGTCTTACCCTCCCCCAGCTCCACATTTGTGACGTCATAGGTTTTTCCCGCCTCAAAAGCGGGGAGTTCTGTGTCCTTCACAGTCAACCACGGCATCACCAGTGTGTACCCCTCGAATTTAGTCTTGGTTCCTGGAAACAGTCACGAAGGTGTCAAAATGTCAAAAATGTCAACCTGACACGGTGAACTTCTCGTCTGCTATGGTGATGTACGCCTTCGTTTTTTCAAATTTTGAATCTGGACTGACAGATGCGATAAAATGCCTCGCGATATAGTCATATAATCTGTGGGAAAATTAATGAAATTTCGCTGAGATTTCGTGGAAATTTCACCTCAGTTCTTCGCCACTGAGGCCGTAATCATCTCTCATTGGGGTGATGGGAGGGTGATCACCTGCGTCATGTCCTCCTTTGGGGACTTTAACCCCGATCTACAACTGTCAATCACGTGACCATAAACATTATCGAGAACAGAAATAAATAAATAAAATTGTAAAGATGGACATACCTGTAGTAATGACGTCACATATGCACCCCTAATCATTTTAGATTTTATTTTTTTGAAACCAAGACCCCAAGACTGCATTTTTGTAGCTGCAGCAAAGCTACAGAACGCATCTACACTGCTCCGATTTCTAAAAACACCAAAATACGACGATTCAAAGTGAAATTTCTGCGAAATTTCATGGAAATTTCACCATTTTTCTGAACGTGTCTGTGCCTTGAGTGTTGCTTCTATTTCAAAGGACTCTGGATATTTAGAACTCTCAGTTCTTGGGTAACTGATGTACCTGAAATTTCTTTAAAATTTCTGTGTCGACGTCGACAGCCCACCCTCTGATGTACAGATTCTCTGCGAGCATCATGGTGAATTTCGGACCGAGTCCTAACTGTTTTGATGCTATTTTAAGCATCTCAACCGTGTTGAGGGGAAGGGGTCGAGGTCTTGTTCCCTCCTTCCTTTCGACCTTATCTACACTATTGTAGATGTCAATAAAATAGTAGAATAATATTCATCTCACTATGCTTTTTTCGAAGACAAAATTACCCGCTCAAAAAAATGAGCCACCTGAAAATTCTCAGAAATTTCATCTCATCCTAGAATTGTAGATGCGATTGTAGATGAAAACCCCACCTCTTTGTCGAAGACCCTCTTTCTCTTCCATTCCAAGACAGCTCTCCTCGAATTGAGTGTGACTTCCACGTGTACATACCAAAATGTCTCAGGTTGAAATGAAGATATCTCATCGGCACGATCTACACAGAACCCAAGGGTCGGAGTTTGGCAGGGTCCGTAAGACAGAAGCGCGGAGTTCAAGTTGCTATATTTATCCTGGACAAATCAATAAAGAAATTTCATCGAATTTTCTGGGTCAAAAATAACGAAAAGAAATTTTCAGGAAAAATCACCTGGAAATATTTTGTTTGGAAACGGGTGAAGGCGACACCGACTTTCAAGTCAATAATCTGCCTAGCGTCGACAGCCTGGGCTTCGTTCTTATTGGGATGAGTTAATGTCGACATGGCTCGTTGTATATCGCCTGCTGATATGGAGGAGAACCTGAAATTTCGGTGAATTTCTGGTGAACAATGGTTTGAAATCTCTCACTTGGCGCGAAAAACGGTCTGTTGTCCTTTGTACGTGTGAGACATCTTTGGTAGCACGTTTTCCATGACCTGAGATATCTCGATCCACAGCACTATCTACAATGCCATCACCTCAAAACATATGTTCTCGCCCTCACGATCGCAATCGAGCCACAGCACTAAGAAGTCGACGTCTTTCCCCTCTTCTTTGAGATGTCTGCAGACTCCCTGAAAATTTCAATATATTATCTGTGACTCAGTCTTAATCAACAAATTGAATGCACATTCACTTTCATTTTTGTCGGAAAGAGTCGACTCAGATCAAGAAGAACAAAGACACCTTTGTGGATTCTTCTTTCAGGGTTGTCGCCGTAAAGAGAGAGGCAGGATCGACAGTCGTCCAATTCTGATATTCTGGTGTGAAGTCACAGCTACAAACAACATTACCATCAGATTCGTCGCTATAGACTGCTAGATCCCACCTGTATACGTGTCCAGCGACAGAGGTCACTCTGTATGAAGCGTGTGGGAATTTTAAGAAGGGTCCATCAAAATCATGTGTCGCTTGAAAACCTTGTCCAGCCTTCCTGGTGTGAGCTTTTCCATGACCTAAAATGTCGGCGATCGATTTCGCAATAGAGGGCTTTTCGGCGACCATCAACACGACAGGAGCCATGGCGTAGCGTTTAGAGATCAGATGGTATTATGTGTATGGAGATGAGGTGTCAGGTTGTAAAGTGGCCGTAAAAACATCTGATGATCACATCACATCACATCACATAACACGATTCGATGTTGACACGGCTGCGATGCCTTCATATAAAGAACATTCGCAGAGTATCACAATTAGAATGTGCTGCAGCACAACTTCAAATTTCTCGCTGCTTCTCTCTCAGCAAAACCAGGCTCTACATCCCCACATTTTCAGAGCGACGAGTTAGTTCAGACATAAAGCAGAGATACGAACATCAAGAAGCCTCAGATCTCAATTGGAGGGAGAAAGAGGCGCTCTATAAACTGGAGCTGCTGAATAGGGACAAACGACAACTGGCCTTCGAATTTTATGCCTCACAACTCAAGTGGGACATTTCTGTCTGTATTATGATTCAACTGATCCCATTTAGAAGGCCACTTTCACTGCCCGTCTATGAAGAGCTTTCACTTGGATTCTATAATTTTCAGAAGTCCTCAGAATTGATACAACTATTTAATGAGATGGAACAGTTTGGCGTGCCACCTACAGCAGTGATATATAACAGAATCATCGCGACAATCGGCCGCACAGAGGATCTCGATCTCATCAATGAATTTTTGAAAAAAATGGAGGACAAAGGTAGACGAAATGAAGGTCTACCTTTCTGATCACTTTAGGGTTTACACCAGCCATTGAGACAGTGAATCAAATACTTCTGAGATGGACAATAGAGGATCGACAGAAAGCAGTTCAATTTTATTTGAAGATGAGAGCTGCCGGTAGGGTGGGTGATCACATTGAATTCGCAGATCTCTTTTGACGTTGCTTCGTCTCTTTTAGATTTTTTGTTCATTATTGTTGATCACGCCACTTCATGCCTTCATATTCAGGATAATTTTAATTAAAATCTTCCATTTGTTGAATGATAAACAGATCGATTGGCACACCATCAACATAATGTCCGGATTGCCTAAGAGCCATCAACAAACTATTTACGAATCATTAAGCGCGATCACGCTAACAGACATCTTTCTGCTCGTCGCTTCTGGTGACAGGGACATCAACATATCAAAATATAGAGATGAGGACTTGTGGGCCTTGAGGATCATGCAAGATCTCCAACACGAAGGGAGCGAGAGAGCCATAAACAGGTGATCATCCAACACATTACAGAAAGACGATCTCATTATTTTGCCGCAGAAGAACCTCAAAGATCCTAGACCCTCTGAACAATGGTTGATCATCTTCAGATATGACGAGATGAAAAGGAGAGGCATCCAATCACATGGATTTGTAGAACTCTTAATGACAAAGATCTTCTTGATGGACGGACGCGAGCACAGAGCACAGACCTCCATCACGAGATTCGATCTGCCGGAGCTCAGACATCCCGTCCGATTGACAGATGGATTTCATTACAGGAAGGAGCTCGAACTATTTGATGAGCTGGACGTCTTGGTCAGAGACAAGATCAGTGAGGGGCTTATAGATGAGGATTTTTGGTGGGAAAGAATGGAGAAGATCGGCACATTTTTTGAAAAAGATAGATTCATGTGATAGATCTACAGATCTGTTTTTCCCGATTAATTTCGATCATAATGAATTTATTTGTTACATAATGAACTGCAAAGACATACACAAATACACTGCAAGAGATTGAGTTCTTTACGTGTTCGAGATAACACTTTAGAAATTGGCCAATTTCAATTTGTGGAAGTGTTTTTGGAATCGCAAAACCGGGACTGCGATTTTCTTAACGCCAAGAACGCCCGAAACGATTACTGCACCGGATACCCGCTTTTAATCAGCCACAGCTGCGCTTCACAGCGGCGAGAAACAGAAATGAAGCCAATAATATCAGCATGGGGACGATATCTGTTGATCATCTGTTTGTTCCTGTTGGTCTGGGAGTCTGATGCTTCAGCAGAGTCAGAAAGCACACAACTAAAACACCCCGAAGGTGCGCCAAGTTCTTAAAGATCACATATACATTTAGGTTATCTTGATGATCTGAGACTGATTTGGTCCCAGCACACGAGGTGCCAAAACACACAACAGGACCCAACTGTTGGATAGAAAAACGGCCAACGGTAAATAGATTTCATTTCAGTTTTGATCGTTTGAAGTATCCCTCAAATCATCTGCCAGAAAGCTATCTACCGAATTTAAACCATGGAATGATTGTAATATCTGATTATCGTAAAGGTAGATTTTGCCGGGATGGTTCCAGGCACCTCAAAGGTTCATGCAAATTTCACAATGGAAGACGTTCTCACTCATGTTGGAACGCCTAACTTCGTCAACATTACAGAATCATATTATTCATGTGTAGATGGTCGTTACAGAGCAGGTACGAATCACAAATAACAGAACGAAAGTTGATTTCTTCAGGCATCGTGGCGACTGCTGGGGGTGATGCCGCAGAGTTTCTGTTGGCATTGAATGTCGCCAATAAGTAAGATTTTAATTCCATGTACATAAATATATCACTCGGGGGTTGCGAGAAGAAGGCTTCGTCTTTGATCTTGAACCTAAACAACCTCTAAAAATAGCCTTTTGGCAGAGAAATAATATGTACAGAATTTACTGAGGCTTTGCCGCAGCTACAAGATATTTATTTATTTCACATACTGAGATATCTCAGGAGCGGCCTCCACCTTAACCAATTTGTCGTTTCTGGATTATTCAATGACTATCTTAAATATGTCGGACCTTTCCGCCAGTTTTACATGCACACAGACCACCACGCATGGGAGAACGTCTTAAAGTCTGTGGGTCTGGACCCCCACACTACACCGGAAGAGTTTATACTGGACCCACCAGACGAGTTAAAGGAGGGACTATTGCAGGCGTTAACTAGACCGGAGGGTGTTGGTTGTGGACACATCAAGCTGATCATGAAGGATCCGGAGACATCGATGACGCCGGCTCCGCTCATGAATTGGTTCCTCACAGCCTTTTTTGAGGTGAGGCTGGCATTTGTTTTTTGTGGAAATAATAATGTTGAATAGAATGATTTGAAATTTCGTTTATAAAATTAAATATTATAGTATATGTGGCTGCAAGATGCTGCACGAAGCCCAGAGGACAGAAAATTGAGGTACACCATATTGGAAGGGGATCACAACGAGGTGATTTTTTCTGCGAAGAATTGCCAGATTTTTTCATCGATCTTATTGAAAGATTCAAATTGTAAAACTGACGAGATCTTTTTGATTCTAGAAAATAATACTAAATATCTTGAGATTGCCGTGTTGGAGATTTTCAAGACTGGATGTCCAGGTCTGGCTCCAGCAGTCGCCTCAGATACGGAGGAGAACTCTTTCTTTGTACACCACGCTGCTGCAACGAAGACTTTGAGACAAGATCTTGCCACCTTCATGGTCTCAAGGTGAGAAGATTCTTCGAGATTCCTCAGAAATCTGCGTGAAATTTCACTGAAATGTCAAGGTACCCCAAGACATTGAATCTGTCAGTCGACAGTTTTGCCGCGCATTCTGAAGAAATTGGCTCGATACAGCTCACTACAACGCTAGGAGCCCTGGCTAAGGGATTACCTCTCTATAACATCTATGTAGACGCGGAGGAATTACAAAATTGGCACGCTGTAATTGGTCTTTTAGTCTATTGTATAGTCGGATGGATAATAGGTGAGATATCATATTCTTTAGTTGTGGGGATGGGACATCATTGTAGATGAACTGACCTATTTATAGGTGCAATCATCGCGCTAGTTGTGTGGAAATCTCCAGTCGGTTCTATCGAATTGGAAACTATCGCTAGAATAATCGGTAAGCCTCGTTGTAGATTGACAAACCAAAAAAATCTCGTGTTATTACGACAAGATGAGATTGATGACGTGTACAGGAGAGGGATGTGATACTACGGTAGCATCAGTGAGTCTCATTGTCTTCCCCCTTTTTGGGTTTATTTCTTTGCTAATGTGGATCACTATGAGCTGGACACTGATGCTGGACTTTCTCTTAGCATCCGTATTCTTCTCTTTATCTTGCCTTGTCGTACTCAGGTTCGTTGTAGATGACATATTATCTCCCGAAGATCTATTTTTAGTACCGGAGTTACCGAGATGTCATGGTGATGTTTCTGACGAAAATCAGGTTTTCTTCTTCTTGTAATGTGAGAGCTGTACACGCTATCGCTGATAAGTCTATGTTTGACGGTTTCCTCATAGCGTATCAGTGCGTAACTTGAATTTTCCACGAGATCTCACTGAAATTTCCTCAGATCCTCCCTGGTCGCATCTCTCATCGGATGTTCACCACTTTTGGTCATGATCACTGTCATGAGAATTTTCTGGGAATCTTCTGAGAACGTCATCACTTTTGGATTTGGTGGCTCCATCGTACTTTTATGTTTACGTATCGGTGGTTCTATTTTTGCCGCATCTACACAGGTCAGAAACCTCGTTGTAGAGGGATGGTATTTCTGATAGACTTTAGACTTCCTATGAGAAATTGAGGTTAGACGAAGAGAGTGACGAGGCGAACTCATCAAGGTTCAACTCGCCATCTATCTTGAGGTAAGTTCACGGAAAAGTGATGGAAAATTCCTGGAAAACTAAGCGTGTACAGACGGAACGGACCACCGTCACCCCCTGTACCGAGGTCGGTGAATGCGGAAGTCAACTATGATTCTGTTGCCATTCTACAATGCGTGGGTGATGTTGTAGATAATGCCATGGGTCTTACACTAGAGGTGATTTTTTGTATTATTGTTGTTTTTTGTATTCTTTGGTGAAATATAGACTTGACAAAAAAGTTCCTTGCACTGTTGTTACCGAGACGGATTTACGGTAATAACCGCTGCCCGCGGATTGTACCCATATTTTCCATGTATTAAAGCGCTTCTCTCATAAATAATAAATAATAAAATAAAAATTCGCAGGTTTCAGACTCCATACTGCTGTCACTCGTATCAGCTCTCGTAATCGGTGAGTTGACAGTCCCTTGTAGATCGAATTTTCAATGAAATTTCAGGGACTTCTATGTACGCCGTTGATGGTATGGCCCTTCCATTCTGGTTGTTGGCAGCTGGGATGACGTCATCTTTTTTGAGCTGTCTCTTTGTCTTAATATGTACATCTATTTTTTGTCGACAATCTGAGACGAATCGAATTTTCCATTGGATGAGAGCCGGCTGGATCCTCTGCTCTGTCATGTACATCGGTACGTTTTCCCGCCCAATTTGTAGATTCAAAAATTAAAACACTGCAGCGCTCTCCGCCATAGTCAACTTCAAGTTGCATTTCAATGCGTCTCTTTACGGGTGCATTGTGATTGGACATTTTGCCCGCATAGTGATGGTGGTGATGGCCGAAATAACAACTTCGAAGAGGATCACTGGCGAAGGACACATAGACATGACCAATGCCAACATCCACACCATCAAGGTCAGTCTACAATATCCTGTTCTATAAACCAATCATGATGACGTCATCACTGTCGTTACATCTATTTTGGAATTTTCTTCGAGTTTTCTGAGACTTTTCAGGAAGAGGAATCCCACTTGATGAATTTACTGCTCCGGGCACTTTTACTCGGAATGTCATCCTCTTTGACACCTGTATTCATCGTATTTACGGTCCTCCTCTCTACAGGCTTCCTGGCCGGACAGTTGGGCATCAGCATCGCGGTGCTGTCCATGATGGCGACAGAGAACACTTCGATGTGCTACAACGCCGTCGCTTCTGTTTTCTCCGCATCAAGGTGGACTATTTTAAAAAATAAAAAAAGACAGGAGGGTAGCAGAGATGACAGGACAGGGTCCTTCCGTTGTAGATAAGTGTTTCTCTCTCGAGAGTCTCGGAACTCGTTGCTCCGCAACCGTCAAGTTCTTTTCCACCGGTAATTTTTCCGGATTTTTCTGACACTGACACGTGTCAGGATCTAGCGCTCTGGTATCCTTCAGCTTGTTCGTTGCGGTAGCTTACCGTGCGGGACCAGATTCAGTAGATCTTATGAGAGATCCACAAGTATTACCCGGTTTAGTACTGGGTGCCATGGTACCCTTCTTGTTCTCATCACTCACCATGATGACACTCTCCCAAGTGAGTTGTAGATCTAATTGTAGATCTTCAAAATCTTTAACTCGAATTATTTTTGAAATGGAAAGGTTGCCAAATCTATCATAGCGAGAGCAGCCTTTGAAGACGCAAAAGGCACATCTACAACGGCATCTAAATCCCACAGAAAAGTAAGCCCTTCTCATTGTAGATCGATCCCGAAACACCAACACATCAACATTCACTTTTTTTCTTTTGTACACACCTTAACAAAACTTTCTTGTCGACAAAATAGTAGACATCTCATAATCGTCGACAGGTCGCAGCTTGGGCTGTGTACACATCCATGATCAATCTGTTGATCCCTACCTCTTTTGCCATATCTATTCCAGTAGCTATTTATCTCATCTTTGGCGAAGAAGTTTTGATCGGATTTATCGGGGGTTCGTCATTCTACAATTGATTCTACAACGATTTTCACGAAATTTTTTTGCCAAAGTCTGTGATCTACAACGTGTTGATTCTATTTTTAGGGGCATTGTTATCGGGATCAGTCATGAGCAGTACTCTGGTCAATACCGGGGCTTATTTCGCGGAGCACGAGAATTTTTTGAGTACTTCTTTGATGGAGGCTGGAGGCCCCTCCATCAACGTCTTGACGAAATTTTGCTGTGTAGTCGCGCTGATGAGCACGATGGACGGCGCAAAAAGGTGATTTTCCCGCCTCTTTTTGAATTCAAATTTCAAAATGACCGTTACAGATTCTTTATCATCTTGATGGTGGTGTGTTTTGTTGGCATGGTGATATCATTCATCATCAGAAAATTACGCAAAAAATACGGCTGGAATTACAAATTAAATTTTATGAAATTGGTACAAGCCGAAGAATGGGACGAAGAGGAAGAGAAACCAAAGGTGAATTTTCTCGGAAACTTCGGAGAATCGGTGATGGAAATTTCTGATGAAAAGTAGGAGGAGCCGAAAGTGGACAGAGAGGACCACTTTGTGGAACTCTCATTGTGATAAAACACAAAGAAATATTTTATTTTATTTTTCTGAAGAAACATAAAATTCAAATTTTTTTCTGATGGTCAAGATTTATTTCTTGGTATTTCTGGTATTTGTTGGTATTTCTGGTATTTGTTGGAATATCTCCTTGAGATCTCATCTATCGTTTTTGTAATACCCCTTTTTGACTTTGAGATCTGTCTGTTTCAGCCTTTCAATGGTTGTAGATGCAAGTCACTTACTGGGGTCATGAATATATGTGCACTGGTCTCCACTTTTGCACTTTCCAACAGCATAATAAGAGCACGGTAGTGTTCTATAATTAGATTGTTTCGCACTATCGTGTTCATTTGATCCGTAACCGAAAGTGATGGCGATTTGGGGCTGTTTTGGAGGGTTGGGTTTAGACAAGACGACGGGTCTTACTGCTGACCAAGTTTTTTGCGCGGGTTCCTGAAGGATTTTTTGTGGGGGTTTCTGTGGAGTTTTTTGTGCGGGTTGCTGTGGAGTTTTTTGTTCTTTTTTTGGCTCCTGTGGTGGCTTCATTCCTAAAACTTGCTCTGCAATTGAAGAGCCGAGTAAGGTCTCGATGAGTGGTATGTCCGCATGTATCAGCTTCCTCTTGTTTCTGATGATCAGATCTTTGTTTCTGTCCACCCAATTTTTACAGTACCTGTTAGGGTTAAAGCACATCCAATGAGGTTCTATACGGTAACTATCGGGTATTTGTACCTCTCTAGGTGTTCCATCTTATATAAAGAGGCGTATCCGCAATAATCGAATACTGTGGTCACAATGATAAGTGAGCTTCTGTGTTGTAATGCGTAGATCTCCATCTCGGTGATGACAGATCTCAATTCGTATTGATTCGCCAAATCTACAACTTCCACCCACTCATTTTCTGATGGTACCTCCATCTTTCCTTGGTAGATGTACCTGACACATAAGTTTCATGCAAATGTCAATATGACATCTGCTTACTTAAGGATCTTCTGTATTGCACGGAAAGCAATCTCAGTCTCCATGAATATGTTGTTATTGTCTTTAAATTTTCCAAAATCCGAGCGAAATCTACTCTTGAAATAGTTTGAATGCATTCCCAACACAAACTTATGTGCAGGAAATTTGTTGTTTCCAAAGCAGAACCAAACATCGGCGAGATCTTCCACATTGTAGAATCTGATCTCATCAGATCTATTTTCATCCGAATGAAACTACCCTGCAGCTATGGTGTGCTGTGGAGGGGGCAAGCGTTTAGGAATCGTTGGGGTCATTCCGTATGACATGTTTGTTTCCACTTGTTTCGTCTCGAGAAGACGTATGATGTCATCGAAAGGTTGTAAGTAATTGGGAGTACAGATCTACACATATCAGCAGTTGTGAGATCCTCTGTAAACATACCTCAAATTCGTCTTCATCTTCTTCATGAAGATCCGGATTTATCAGTGATGGAAGCTTCCATTCCGATTGATGCCTCACAAATGCAATCTGAAATATTTCACTTTGAAGCAGCAAATGGCACTAAACCTGAGACAATTGCACTCTGAGATCTTTGTCTGTCTTAAGGACCTTATTATGCAGTTGTATGTATTGAAAACACGTCACCACCTCGTGTTCAATGACGGAGGGTATCGCCCCCTCCATAGTAACCAGATTTCTCAGATGCGATATCACATCTGACATCGTGATCTTACGCAATCGATCCAAGCGGTGGGGCTTTATGATGGAGATTAATTCTTCGTCCATGGAGATGAGATGGGTCCAGCAGTATTTGATTTCCTCTGGGTGGACCAAATCTTTGAGTTGATGGAAACCTTCTGCAAAAGGGGTATAATCTGTTCGCCATCTACAAACATCAGAGATAAACTCGCAGACATTTCACCTGGTCTCAATGGGGCCATTATGCCCCGCAGCCTTGAATATTTTTAATTGCGAAACCTCGTTCCATTGCATCTCTTCTACACCAGAAAGCCATCTGTACATCTACAACTCTCAATTAAACTTTCAATATGTTTTTCAACCTCTTGGTATGTCGCAGGTGCATCGCGTAACCTCTGTTCTATTTTTGGATACAGCCCCTTCTCCAGACCTAATGTAAGCAACGCGTTGTGATCAGCTTCTACCCAGCTATGAGGCAATCTGTGGCCGAGTAGAAATGCGGCCAGATGTACAGATCTTGTGAACATCGAGATCGGTTGTAGATTTCCTTCGTACATAACGACAGATCTGTCCGCGAGAAATCTGTGATCAATCAGATCCGATGTCAAGACACTTTGTTTATTCATGTGCTGCAGGGTCAACGATTGAAACAAACGGGTGTCACCTCGCAAGTCGAGGAATGCGCTTCACATGTGGCATCATCTCCTTTGCAATACTCTCGATTTCCGAATTGGTCAACTTGCTCCGATAATTCGCATCCTGGAGGCACTCAAAGAGGTCTATCTGCTTGATGGGAAATTTCCTGATAATCTGTCGGTATCTCTGGTCAGGAATTTGTGCCCTCAAGATGCGTTCGAAAGCCTAAAAATGTCAAAATTTGAATTCTGACATGCAAAACACACCCTCTCTAGTGAACCGATCACAAGGGCTGGGGTCTGGAAGACCACGACATCATTTGGAGATATCATATCTCCATTAAGGGACTTGATTATCTTACAATCCTGTAAATCTTTGATGACTTTTGCGTCGCTGGTGTTGATAATCCTCTCGAATATATACGAGTTTGGCGATTCTTCCAAAAATCTGGCGATTGTGATTCCTTCACAAGTCATTCCTCAGGAAATTTTAAAGAAAAATCCTGGAAGTTTACTTCTCTCAGCGGACACCCTCTTTACCCCCGCCATGATCAGTTGGTCGAGAGTAGCCCCCCCGGTGTAGATTGTGCTGATCTCTTGTATATTTGTGCACATGAGACATCCGAGCAGTTTGAGTGCCTCTTTACATGCTTCCTTCTCTTGTGATGGGACTTGTTTCAGCATCACATTATCGCTGATTGGAATCAGATTCCGTGAGGTTTTGGTAGTTACCGTGCAAAATTGAAGTCGCAGACGAGGTCGTTCTCGAGTTCTACAAGAGGTAGGGAGTACATCACGTCTGAAGGCTTTCCCACTGTTCGCAAAAGATGGATCACCTTCGTCTGTAAAGCCCCGAACTTTCGGGAAAATTTGACTCACTCTCGTCCTGAACTCTTTGGGCGGGGCCCTCTGGGACTCGACACACCCTAGATCTTTAAAATGCGAAGGGAAAACCCACACCAAATCGCTCTGGCTGGCACATTTTTCCTTTATAAGTTTGTTTCTCAGGAAGGAGGGTTCCTGTGGAAACAAGCTCGACTTAATGTACACTAAATCCGGAAAACACTTGGATCGTCAGAAAATTCTGTGAAAATTCGAATCAAACGCTCACCACAGCCAGATCTGGCTCGCATCTCTCTGGCCAACACTTATATTTGTTATTCTCCATTGTGGTGAAATCTCCATTTGACAGTGGGACGACAGGCAATCCCGTCAGATCACTAAGATATTGCAATATAACCTCATCATTGATTTTTTTCAAGGATTTGTCGTTCACTCTAGAGAGGAGAAACTCTCTCACAGTTTCGCGATTGATCTCATGATGATGTCTCGAAACTCTTTCTAAATGTGCGATGATGTATGTTGGGGCATCTAAGATGGGCATGCCGTATTTCATCAATGATTTTGCTGTAATGAGTTACTCAACGGTCACGGGTTCGAAACAAACCTCTGGCAAGATTCTCACTTCTCGCATTCAAAGAGCAGAAAAAATAAGCTTCTTTGGGTGTAATCCACTCTCTCTCGTCTTCAGTGAAAGAAAGACATAGTGGCAGGTTGTAGATGTGCATCATAGTCATCTTCTCCACAAGATTCCAGGGTGCACCCACGCTTTCGCGGGGAGGAAACATGTTGTACCAATTTTCTACCGCAACTGCGGATGCGTCTCTCTCTTTGATTTGCGTCAGTGCTTGAGCCCAAAGATTTGGGACCACCTGAAAATGTCAAAAATGTCAATGTCGAAAGACTGACATCTGACAGCAACATCTCGTTCCACTTCTTTCTGATATCACCTGTGGCTAACCACAGATCACTTCTATTATCATTTAGCATGAACATGCCGTTCACATGCACAGGCAAGTTTATGCTGTCTTTGAGTATCGGCATAAAGCAATATGCCATTCCTTTACAAGGCTCAGGCACGTTTCTGGGGCCTAGTTTGATGGCAACTCCGGCTCTGGCTGTCGTCTTGATGACAATGCTGTTGTCTCGCTCGAAATCCTCAGAGTCTCCACAACCATTGGTGATCATCCATCGCGTCTCGGTCTGAAAGTCTGAAGATTGATCAGACAAAGATGATCGAGATGCTCCAAACGCACTTGTGGGCGAGCGATGATCGATGATGAGGGAATAAGAGATGGGCTCTGAGAGATCTTGTGAAGCCCTCTGTTGTCTCACGTGGGCATCAAGGTTCCTTATATTAGCTTGATAGTTTCTTTCTTTCTCGCCCTTCATAGATCAGAATGATCATGAGATGATCCATCACCTTTAAGATGGTGATCTTGATGGACTCCAAGTGTCTCAAAAAAATGAGCATTCCTGAAATTTTGCTTGCACACTCCTCCAGCCACTCTTCTATTTGTGATATCAACAGCGGCTGAATGTAATTTCAGTTATGAAATTTCAACGAAATCTCACCATCTTTTTTACTCTGCTCTCTTTTGTTCTGAGGGGCATGCTGAACAAGGTGCCGGCAAAGCCATCGGCCTTCTTCCAATCGTAAAAGTTCTGTTGAGTGATCGGCAAGAAGCATGGAATCTTGGACATGTCCTTGTCGAAATACGTGCCCTTCAAGGACCTCTTATTTCCATGCAGACCTAGCATGTCCAGGCACAACACCTGATCTCCACTTAAAACACTGAATGAGTCGGTGACGTGATACAAGGTGATGGCACCCAAGCCAAACATGCCTAGACGACATTAGCGAGATGAAAGTGGTGAGCGTCATACCGATGGAGTTGACATCCTCTCTCTTGTTACTGTCTCCTAACTTGTTGGTCAAACCTGTCCAATCTTTTTTTTCAAATTTCCCGCTGTTATACATCACAATCCATTGTCTATCGACATCAAGAATGACATGAAAATCCCTGGCTTTGGCATCATCTGCATTTGCCACCCATTCTGGTGTCTGTCAGATGTAGAATCACAAATAAATCACCTTGAAAGACACCGACTCCAAAGGGATATTTCCCGAGTGTGTTGGAGATAAACACTCCCAAGCTTTGTTCCTGAATAAAGGACTCGTCCCACTGATCACTCTCCATCTTGCTGTTGTGAATGTCTCTCTCCGGCATGGCGTGATGGCCTAAGTGCTGGAGCCACGATATTTCACTTGTCGTTACTAACCGTGGGAAATCGGTTTAATCCGGCAATGGGCTTCACCCAAAGAAATTTAAATTATAATAATTTTATGGCGAAGTTTCTCTCTCATCCTGATAAAACCCTGACGCGAAACTACAACGCCCAAAAATTCATAATAACAACAGCTAGCTAGAGATATTTAGCATCTCGGTTCAACGAATCAATGGCTGTTTTTTGGATCCATCAGCTGCAAAAATCTTGCAATAGGAAGGGCATCAGAACATGGGCATACAGAGATAGTTCAGATTCTACTTGCAGATAGTAGAGTGGACCCATCAGATGACTGTAATTATGCAATCAGGAAAGCAGCACAAAATGGGCATAACGAGATAGTTCAAATATTACTAGCAGATAGCAGAGTGGACCCATCAGATGATCACAATTATGCAATAAGGAAGGCATCAGAAACTGGAAATAAAGAGACAGTACAAATGTTACTTGCAGATAGCAGAATAGATCCAACAGAATATTGCAAACTTGTAGGGTGGCATAGGATTTTAGCAGAAAGGAGATTTGAGGATGGGTGGTGAACGACTGGTTGATCCACAATTAAATATCCTCACTTTTAATTGATGAATTATGCTCAGGGTGTTCAGGCCTGTTTATATGTGGTCCAGGTGTTTTTATGTTGCTTCAATACCATGTGTGGCAGCATTAGGCTGTTGCGCAGTAGTCCACCTCTTCTTATTATTACAGATGAATTCTAAGTTCAAATCCCACCGTGAAGCCGCAAAAACAGAAAAAAGGTGTATTTTACTCTAATGTCCTCAGCACATAGAGTGTTCGATGTAGAGGCATGTTCGGGCTGATGGAACACAATCATGTCCTCTGATACAAATGTACTTCAATTTTATATAGTATGGCGAACCTTCGTCTTCTAGATCCGTTATCAATTTATTTACAGTTGTAGACGTGAAATCTACGAGCCAAATTTGATCGTATCAAAGAGGACAGTCACTTGACCCGATCTCTTGTTTCCAGAAGCTCCCCCAAGAATCAGATCCGCTCTGTTGTCATCGTCCATATCTACGGCCAGGGCTGATGACGTCATCAATACGTGTCGACGTCGACAAATATGACATACCTGTACGACCCAAGAGTGAATCTTTCAAAGAGGAGAACATGCAATAGTCGGCTTGCACTGGGCTCTTTGCCACATTTTTGCTTCCAAGCCAGATATATGCAGCTCCATTGTTGACATCTACAACGAGCATCAGAGTTCTATCTTCTTAATGTCTTGGTGTTTTGGAACAAAGTACAAGTGCTTTCCAGAAATATTCCGAAAGTGCAGATTCCTCACCCGAAAACAACCGGTTGAAGCGCCACGGTTGCATAACGAACAAATCTTGTGTTCCGTCACCGTTAAAGTCCGCAAAACCCAAGTTCCAGCCAAATCTGGACATGATCTGGTTGTGTCCCGTGAGTACCGATTTGGTCTCCACTTTCTGCAGATTGGTGGCACCTCTCAAGCCTTTGATATCTAAGATCTGGACGACTCCAGATTCAATCTCAGATCCCGCCTTGGAGGTGGGTGCGCCTGCCACGAGATATACATCGCTGGAATTTCTATGAAATTTCAGTCTGGCTCGTTGTAGACGAGGAAACATCTCACCCTCCGTAAGGATTTCCGACAGCAAAAATCCATCCAAATTTTCTGCCTCCATCTACACCGTCGACACCTTGTATGGACCACAACTGTGATGACGTCATTCACACGTCATTCTGAGACCTTTTACCATTTTGGTTTGGGGGAAATGGGTCACGTCGAAAGCCCAAATCTTTCCCAGAGCATCAGAGAAGAGAGGCTCCCCCATCCAATCATCAGCATAATGGGGTGCTCCGACCATGAGTAATCTTCTTCCTTCTACAACGGTCACCTTTAAGGAGTCAAAAAAATTTACCGCCAAAAATAAAATTCAAAATTCAAATACCAGAGCGTGCTGACCGAACCAAGCGAAGGATTCAGGGCTGTCTATGATCCATTGGCTGTCTTTGGGTCCCCATAAATTTCCAGGAATATTCTTCTTCTGTGATAAATAGATCCACAATTGGCCACCTTGTCTGTTGTAGTCCTTGATGGGATCCATGTGGCTCCATTTTGTCGCGTAAGGTGCCCCTATGATGACGTCATCATTCCCATCACCGTCGATGTCCCCCTTGAACATGGTTGATCCTGGAAAGTTCAGAGAAATTTCAAATGTGTCGAACTACAACGCACCGAGTTGCGTCCAGTCGACTTCGGGGTCGATCGTGCTGTTCAAGTCATATCTTAATCCTGAAGGAGAACCATAATAGATTGTCACAATCCCAGTGTAACTGAGATCTTCCGAGCCCTTACCGGGACTCGACACGATAAGATCCGTGTAACCATCCAAGTTGAAATCAACTGCAACCATGGCAACGCCCATTTTGCCACTTTCTATTTCTCCGTAAATCTTTTGCGTGGCCACCTGCAAGAATAAGTTCCCGCCAAATGCAAAATTTAATTTTCAAATACCTTCTCGAGTTTGTAATTGTGATGACCGGGCAGTCTGTATTGTGACTCCTCTACAACGAAGACAGCTCCTCCTTGTGCCACACCTGCAAGACATAAGATGTCACAGAAATATCGGAGCGACGTGACATGATATCATACCGTGTTGGGAATATCCTGGTGCTCCAATGGCCATCTCTTTCTTCCCATCTGTTCTCATTCAGATGAAACCAGAATTCTCCAACGAAAATTACCATTGTTGAAATCGCCCACAGCCATGCTGGCACCGACCTCAGCGAGTACACTGTCAGTGGTATAAGTGATGGAGTTGTGCGTGTCCTTCTCGTCTGCACACCATCTACAACGAGTCAGCACAATGTGACATATGTCAAAAGTGTCACCCGTCTGCCGTGCGCTTTGCCATTTTCTCGGAAATTTCGGCGGGGATGACTCGTGCCTTTGGAGCATCTTTTGCTTGCAACCAAACTCCTTTTCCATCATTACGTGCTACCACATCTATCTTCTCTTGTGGCTTGAATGGCCTGAAATATCCATCAATATAGACCGTTGTAGACATAGTTGTAGACACTCACCAGAGGGGAGGCTCGAGGACGGTGTCATTCGTCTGATCAGTGTCTTTAATGAGTATGACGCAAGGGTCAAAAATATTGGTCTCTATAGATGATATGACAGCTGCAAAAAATTCATGATGGAGTTCAAAAGATCTTAGACATGTCAAAAAGATATATACTCACTCTTCCAGCACCTGGTGCTCCATGAGGCCATGTCATCTACTCCTCCCAACCACCAGTTGTGGTAATTCTCCACCAGAAAAGCGGGACGCTCCATCATATAAGTGTAGACCAAGGGTACGGGTAATTGTCTCACGGCGAGGTATTCTGATTACGTCACATGACGTCATGATGACGTCTCATCTCACCTGCGTACTGTTCCAAGTTGCACAAGTCTAAGACGGCCGTGTTGAATTGCTTTCCGAATCCCATGTTCTCAAAGATCTTCACAAGATGATCGGTGGGAATGAACCTTTGTCTGATCAATAC
This sequence comes from Protostelium mycophagum, assembly GCA_002081555.1. Classification (NCBI taxonomy): domain Eukaryota; phylum Evosea; class Variosea; order Protosteliida; family Protosteliaceae; genus Protostelium; species Protostelium mycophagum. Next base: position 6,478 of record MZNV01002140.1, on the reverse strand, counting down.
ATATAGAGGATGATCGACTCACCATCCGGCAGACTCGGGCACGTTGCCGGTATAAAAGAGCTCTATGTCACCGCCAAAATCGGCGGCAGTGTGTGCCTTTCCAAACCATCCTTGGTAATCGGCATAAGATAATGCCGATATGAAACCTGTGCCGAGTCACATCTCATCTCTATCTGATGAAGCCAACCATTCTTCATGTATGCGACTCCAGCGAGACTGTGCCATAGAGTGTCGGCCTTAATGGTGTCAGCGGAATGGCTAAATGTGAAAAAATTGAGAAGATGAAGCTACCGCATCATGAGCGACCACGCCAAAGAGGAAAGCAACAAGATTCTGGGCGTCATCATTCCATGGCTTTTCGAAGTTCTGGTTAAGGTAGTCGATGGTCGCAGCAGCGAATGGATTCTATAAATTGTCAGTATTAGCTTCAATTTTTATGAGGTACATGCCCAATGAGTGGCTTCTGATCCATCTAAATATATAAGTATGTCTATTTAGAAATTTCTGATGAATTACTGACTTGGAATGGATGGTTCAAGATATTTAAGAAAACATGCATATCCCCAATCTGGATATGAAAGTCCCGCCTGAAATGCTTGCGGATGATTGTCAATTATCTGTTTGTATGTTTCCAAACCTAGAATCTTTAAAACCGCACAGCCGAAGGTTACTCACCAGGGGTTCTATCTTGGCGGAAAAAATGAGCAGCACGCTCACCGACTACTTCATGAGTAGAAAACCCACAAGCATAGACATAGTTTACAAACTAAGATGATCAACGATTATTGAAATCTTCGATACTCACAGCTAATATACAAAAGAGAGACAGTGCTCGGCGTGTCAACATGCCCGGTTGCATGGTGAAGAGTGATAAGATGAGGTTGGATGGAATTTAATTTTTTCGGCCCTCCAGGAAGTCTTGTAAAGACAAATGGTCGAAATTTCACACTTTCTGCACGCACAACCTCTCTTTGGAATTTGAACCACACCAACCGTTTGAAACCCAGACCTTCACTCTCAAAAGATTCTTTTGCCCTCTCTGTAATTGAGGAGTGGGGGTGTGTTAATTCGCTCATGAACATTGTTTTAGTTTAGATAGACCATCCAAGCGTGATTCATCGGTCTTCAGATTATGCAACTAGAGGGCACGTGAGAAGAGGTGACCACGTCGATCTACAATGAAAATTTGGTCAAAAAGTCACTTTGAAATCTTCATCTTTGTCTTCCATTTGAGATGGTAATTAGTAGAATTTTACTACAAGAATTTCAAAACTGAAGAATGTAACATCTTGAAAAAGTTGTCGTTTATTGTCCATTAGTGGCATGCCTGATTTAGCAAGTGGGGGAAAGTCTTTTTGCCAACAACAAGTGCCACACATTTTTAAATTAGTTTTAATGTCCAGCACATCCAATAATAACCAACGGAAAAAATCCGTTGTAGATGAATCGTATTCGATCTACAATCGGCATCATCAGAGGGATGCAAATTTGGCCGCAGCCCTGAATGATTGAAGATGTGCAGCATCAAAACTTTGATAAAACTCAGCCCGCAAGCACGGAACAAGTGGAAGGTAATAAAAATCGCAGAACCTGAGGAACATCTTCTCCAATACCAGAAATTTCACAGAAGCCCAGACTCAGGAGAAACGACGTCGACAACTTCGCTCTTCCACACCTTAGTTTGATCGATCGAACAAGTCCGCACATAGGCAGTCCACAAAAACTCTTAAATGCTTCTCCGTCACCTCAGACGCTGTTCCTGACCTCACTGTTAAACTCTTTTCAAGCTTCTCTAAATCCATTTCGTGCTCTTTTCGGCTCTTCAAGAAACCGTGGCGTCCCGGTAGCGATGTTGAGATTCTGCCGGTCAATCACTTTGTGCTTCTTCGTTTTTACGACATATCCAACTTCGGGCGGAATTCGGGGGGAGTTCGGACAACGTCCAGTCTGAGAGCACAAAACAGATAACTTTAACACCTTCCACGCCACGATGAAGAGACAAAACCTGGACAGTTCGCCGGTTGTGCGGACGTCCATCGATCAATCAAGGGTCTCTGTAGATTTCCGCATACGTCAACAGGAGATCAATGAAAACCTGCAGAGAAAGGCCATTGGAAGAGAGTCACTGGACATAAAGAGATCTAGCGGGAGCTGATGGCAGAAAGAGCTTTCAAAGAAATGGACAGACACCAGTGCCTGCAAAACCACATCTTGAACAAGAGGTGCGTCACTTTCACAGACGAGATCACTCCACGAGTGTCTAAAGCTCTGATCACTCATCGCAATCAGGTCACATATCACCTCACCCCGTTAGAAGACTTGACAAAACAAATGGGCACAGATCTGAAGGTGGGTCTCTCAGAACAACAAGCATCAGCCAACCACTCGCGACATGGACCCAACATCATCGTCCCCCATCGTCCTTCTATGATCCTCCGCATACTGTTATATTTCTTCGGAGGTTTGTTTGTTTTCGAAGAAAAACGTTCTCACATTCCCAGGTTTTGGAGCCATCTTATGGCCTGCCAGTATCATGATGGTCATCTGTTATCAGCCATTAGGAGGAGACCAACCCGCAGCCATCAACTTGGGTGTGGCCATCGTACTTTGGATCGTGATTTTCCTCCAAGGAATTTTTAATGCTTACCAAGATTGGTCATCGTCCTCCGTCATGAGCTCCATCACAAAGATGCTACCCTCCGCAGCCATCGTCATCCGCGACGGCGCACAGAAAGAGGTGCCACTTTTTCTCATCATTCATCTGATCTCAGTAGATCCCCGCCTCAGAGGTGGTCGAGGGTGACCTTGTCATCTTGACCCTTGGCGCCAAAATTCCCGCCGATTTGAGACTGGTGTCAGTGGAGGGTCTTAAGACCGACCAATCAGTTTTGACTGGAGAGTCAGAACCTGTCCAAGGATCAGTCAAAGAAACTTCACAGAATTTTATGGAATCCCACAATGTTGCATTTATGGGAACCAACGTTGTAGAGGGTAAGTCTACAATTACATTTTTCGTTCGGCCGAGACAGTCACACCGTTGTCAAGACAAAGACGGTAGATGTTCGGCAGAGCCGTAGCTGTCTACAACTCGGAGCAGAAGGACACGTGAAATTTCGGATGACGTGTATAGGTGGTGCGTCAGGCATCGTGATGAACATCGGAAACAATTCAGTTATGGGACAGATCACGTCCATGGCCTCAGCAGAAGGGGACTCTGGGGCCAACTTGAAGGCCGAAATCAACCGTTTTGTCCTGACCATCGCACTCCTCGCTTTGGCCACCGGTCTCTCTCTTTTCATCATATGGGTTGCCTGGTTACGCACCAGCCACGCCGTAAGTCCTCGTTGTAGAATGACAACCTGAATTTCCCAGGGATTTTTGAACTGGGCCGCCATCATCTCCAATGTGATCTCATGTATCGTCGCCTATATTCCAGAAGGGCTTCCCATCAGTGTCACTCTGACACTCACCGTGGTCGCTAAGAGGATGGCGAAGTCAAACGTGTTGGTAAAGAGTCTGCCAACTGTGGAAACTCTTGGAGCAGTTGACGTCATCGCCTCAGACAAGACGGGTACTCTGACACAGAACAAAATGCAAGTCGTCAGATTGTTTTTAGGTGAGTGAAATTTCATGGAACTTTCGTGATCACGTGACTGACGCGCTCAGGATTGGAATTGGTGGAAACCGCACAGGCCATGCAACAATCGCGTGTCAACAATGACACCAAATTTGTACAGATTGCGAGGGGTTTGGGACTGTGTAACAGAGCCATATTCACTGCGGATACCGCCTCCAGCCTCAGCATCAGAGACAGACAAGTCTTGGGAGATGCTTCAGATACTGCCATGCTCTACTTTGCAGCGGAGTATGGAGATGTGGAAGGTGAGCGTTGTAGATGGGGTGGCTCCGGCTGAAAAATCCAGGAAACCGCAAGAATTATCCCAAGCTTTGTGAGGTCCCTTTCAATTCCAAGAACAAATGGATGCTCACCATCCACCGCGTCCCCGACTCTGACCGCCCCCTCTTGTACATGAAGGGTCAGTCTACAACGGTTTTTCTACAAATGTCTCATGTCATCACAGGAGCCGCCGAGATGATGCTGGACAGGTGCAAGAGATATGTGAATCCCGATGGAGAAGACGAATTATTGACTCCTGAGATCCGCGCGAGGATTGTCAGCACACAAGAATCACTTGGCGCCAAAGGCGAGCGTGTCCTCGCTCTGTGCCGAAAGGAGCTTAACAAGGAGAAGTACCCGTTAGATTACCCCTTCAAGGCGGAGGAGGTTCGTTGTAGATGGTGAACAGTGGTGATGACGTCATCACAGTTGAACTTCCCCACGTCAAAGTTGGTTTTCGTCGGACTTGTCAGTCTGATGGACCCACCAAAAGAAGAAGTCTTGGCTTCCGTTGAAGTCTGTCACGAGGCCGGAATCAAGGTGAGTCTCGTTGTAGATGGAACTTCCACTGAAAATTCGTCAAGGTCATGATGGTCACTGGTGATCACCCCACCACCGCTGTTGCCATCGCGAGACAAGTCGGGATCATCACACATGACAGAGTGATGTACTACAACGAGGCAGAGGCCAGCAAGTCGATTCTTGCACATAAGAAGAGAGAAGAAGGTAAGATCCTTCAGAAGTTGTCCTTGGCTACGAGGCTCAAAAACCACCCTCAGATTTTTCGATGAAAATTATGACACGTCATAGCCATGGCAGATATGAAGAAGAGAAAGAACAAGAAGGGGGATGAAGGAACCTTCACAGATCTGACAGATTTTTCCATCTCCACGGAAGAGTACGGACTTGCCATAAAAGGAACAGATCTGGTCAATTTTGAGGAGGAGACGTGGGACTGGGTGTTGTCCCACAAGGAGATCGTGTTCGCCAGAACACTACCAGAGCACAAGTTACGTATCGTGAAGGAGTGCCAGAGACTCGGGAGTGTCGTCGCCGTCACGGGTACTTTTAGACGATCTACAAACCTGGAATCTCGCTGAAATCTCTAGGTGATGGAGTGAACGATGCACCCGCTTTGAAACAAGCCAACGTCGGTGTTGCCATGGGATCCGGATCTGAAGTCGCCCGCGAGGCGGCTGACATCATCTTGATGGATTCTAACTTCTCCTCCGTGGTGACCGGAATCAAGTACGGAAGATTGGTGTTTCAGAACCTGAAGAAAGTGATTCTGTACCTCCTTCCCGCCGGAAGTTTCTCCGAACTGACTCCGGTACTGGCGAATGTCTTATTGGGTCTACCCTTGCCTCTTTCCAGTTTTCTCATGATTTGGATTTGTGTCGGAACTGATATCGCACCTTCCCTCTCCCTCATCCAAGTGAGATATCTCATGATTATGATGACGTCATCATGCTGAAAATCTTTTCCAGGAAAAAGCGGAGGCAGATCTGATGAAGAGAAAACCGAGAGGGTCTAAGGGAGACAGACTTGTCAACTGGAGGTTGCTGTGTAATGCCTATTTCTTCATCGGAATTACCGAGACGATTTCCGCCTTTTTCATGTACTTTTATTACTACGCAAAGTATGCCAACCTGTGGCCAAGTGAGTGAAATTTCAATGAAAATGGGGAATGACGTCATCAGGCGATCTATTTTTAGCTTATGAGCTGTATGCTGATGGTTACCATGGTTATACTGGTGACCAGTTGAATGAATTCAACTCCGTTGCACAGAGTGTCTTTTTCCTCACTCTTGTCATCTGTCAGGTGAAATTTCGTCGAATTTTAACCGTTTTTCTTTTCCTAATTTTCCTGACCATGTACAGTGGGGAAATCTCTTATCCATCCGCACGCGACAACTGTCACTCTTCCAGCATCCACCATGGGCCAAGGAGAGCCGCAACTGGACCCTTGGTGTCGCGATGATCATCGCCCTCGTCCTGGCGATACTTGCACTCTACCTCCCCTTCCTCAACAACATCTTCGGAACGAGGTGAGTGTCAAACATGTCATGATGACGTGTAATGACGTGATCTAGACCGGTCCCCGTGGAATTCTGGTTCATCCCGCTTGGGTTCTCTGTGGCTCTGTTCACTTTTGACGAGCTCCGAAAGTTGGTCGTCAGAACATTCCCAGATAGTTTTGTCGCCAAGGTAGCATGGTAACAAAACTTTTGACGAGCTCCGAAAGTTGGTCGTCAGAACATTCCCAGATAGTTTTGTCGCCAAGGTAGCATGGTAACAAAGGCAGATAAATGTGAAATAAGATGATTTGTCTTTTTGTAGGATAATTTCTGTGTCTCCAGCCGTCGGAACTGAAATGATCCATAGCTTCGTAAAAAAATGCACCAGCAAACATGGCACGGGTGGTCAATGGAAGCCGCTCTCAAACGGCTGGGATTTGGCAAGGGTGATAGAAATCGGAGTAGCGGTCCATCAACTCTAATTCTCTCGGTCAGATGGTGCTTGAGCAATCAATATCTTTCTCTTCTGCATCTTCACAGTCTGACTGAATCGCACTGTATT